>JAJPUD010012814.1:0-13783 GCA_023553655.1 Myrmecobius fasciatus
AATTAAAAAAAAAGACAAATTTTTTACAAGTCAAAAAAAAAAGACTTTTGAAAATTTTCTTTATATGTATTTGGAAAAATAAAATACTATTGGAAAAAAAGAGATCAGTCTAACTCTTTATGACAGAAACGAAGTAAATGGAGAATTTCTGTGTCCAGGTTAGTTTGACAGCTATTATACTCTGTTAATCATCAGTAGAGCCACAACTAGAATGCAGGTTTTTTATTCAGTTTAAGATTTTTTTTTAAAATTTCATGCACAAACAAAATGGGTTTTGTTATTTTTGGGGGAAGAATTCATTTTAATGTTGCTACATCAAGCCTTCAGATTTAAGACCTGAGAATCTACAATAGTGGCGATGAAATCATGGCCAGAAATATAAACATTAATCTGTAATGTTTCCATATTTAAGATGCAGAAAAAAATTAGAAAATACTTCCAAGCTACTCTTTAGTGTGCCAATATCTTTTTAATCAAACAAGTACTTATTATATATTATATCTATAGATCTATATTATATATCGATACATATTATATATTTCAAATTTATCCCCCTCTTTTCCATTTCCTCTTCTGTCATTGTCCCTTGTTCACTTTGTATCCAAATTTTGCTTACTCCTGACACTACACTCATCTCTTCTACATCTTGCCAGCCTCATCATGGAGATTCATTCTCTATAATGTGCAAGTGCATGTTATATGTTTATTAGTGCTTGTGGTATAGTAATAAGATTTACAGTATCAATGTATGCCTTAACATTTTATTGATTATTCAAACAGTATACACATTGAAATCTCTAGGAACAAACTGCCAGCCTAATTTATAGATATCCTAGTAAAGAAACATGTCCCATACCAGTACTTGTGACAAGATTCCTTCTCTGCCCAGCCAGAGGCCATATCTCCCTCTGATGTGGCATTCTGGCAAGTATACATCACTCAGTACAACTCTCAAGTGAACACAGGATGCTTGAATTTTCAAGTTTAGGGAATGCATTTCTTTGTCCTAGTAACAACCCAGATAAGGTTGATCCCAGCTAAGGAGCTGGGATTTTATGTATTAGCTAAGGTTATTTGGGTAGCTAGGTGGAATAGTGGATAGATACCTGGGCCTGAAGCAAAGAAGACTTATCTTCTTGAGTTCATATCTGGCCTTATTAGCTCTGTGATTCTGGCCAAGTCACTTAATCCTGTTTGACCCAGTTCCTTATCTGTAAAATAAGCTGGAGAAGGAAATAGAAAATCATGCTAGTATCTTTGCCAAGAAAACTCCAAGTGAGGTACAAAGTGTTGAACATGATTGAACAATAAGAGCAAAATTGTTTACAAATTATATCTGATTGGCAATCTATTATTTAAGCTAATCATGAAAGGAAGCTATCAATCAAAGCTAACATCATTGGTAATTATTTATTACTTATTTACCTGATCTGGGTCACACATGTGTGATTACCTGTTGTTTACTAAATTTGGGGAAAACATTAGTATTTGTTTCCCAAATTTGGGAGCAATATAAATAATTGCCAAACTATACCAACCAAGTCCTTATCTTATTACCAAAAAAGTAACTTATATAACACCTAAATAGACACAAAATGGAAGCTTAGCATAAAATGGAATTGCTTATCTTAGGTTATCATACTTATTCTCACTATACTTTCTTAATTAATTATTATCTCTTTCAGACTGTTGCTTCAAGAAAAGTCTTTACTTTATTTAACTGCAAATATTTTTAGGTCTTCTCCTTCATTGACACAAATACGTTGGCATCCTTCTCAACTCTTTTCTAGAATCATGAATCACAAGCAAATCAATTCTGCCATCTTTCCTGTCAATATACTCTTTTACATCCCCTCTCACCATCTCTAAAACTTTTAATGCTCCTCCCTGACTTCTGTTTCTCCTTTTTATGTTGTCTTATTCATTAGAATAATGCATTTTTCAAGGATCATATCAAATTCTTCTTCCTCCATATATCTCCTTCTTCCCAATTAGAAGTGATGCATTCCTCCTCTGAATACCCATGGAACGTTTTTTGTTGTTGTTGTTGTTTTTAATTTTCTTATGCCTTTGTGGTACAAGAATTATCTAATCTTTGCTCTAAATAAATTTATAATTTATTTGGGGAAATAATTATATACACACATATAAAAAGATAATACAAAGATATATGTGATACAAGAAATGAATTTTATAGTGATTCTTGGAAGCGAGAAATTAACTTTGTGATGTAATAATTAGGGAAATCTATACTGAGAAAGGATATTTGAATTTGATCTTAGAGATTTGGCATGAACAAATGTCAAAAAGTATAAGGTTTAGTCAAGAGAGGAGTTTGATTGGAGTTCAGAGGTTCATAATAAAGTTTTGATTAGAGCCCAATTGTAAAAATGCCTTTCAGTTAATTCTAATTACTACACTGGGACTCAGATATCACTTGAGGTGTCAGTCAGGTAAACAACTTATATCCCTTCTCTGGTTTTCTCACTGTACCAGGCAACAACTCTCTGCTTTCCTTGGTGATTTCCCCTGGGATTGAGAGAGCACTTGAGAATGGGTGGTGGTTTTATGAGACTGTGTCTCCTTTCTTATTTTTTCAGTTAGGCTATCCCTATCTACCAACTATTTCCACTGAAAAAGAGATTGATTCAAGGTTACAGAGAATCATATCCCAAATCACCAATAGTGTCTCTTCTATGGATAAACAGCCTGATAACTCAAATCTTGCGTACACACACACATGCAAAAAGAGCTTCTTTTGAATAGTCTTCAAATTTCACTAGACTGAATTTTGAATCTTTTTGCATCTTCTGACTCAATGAAACTGAATTTATGTGAGTCTCATTTTTTTGTTTTTTGTCTCATTCTGTTTTCAGTGGGCTAATTGTTATGCTTGAAGGAAGAAAACTGTTGCTTCTTCAAGCATTACAATAGCAATTCATCCACAAATATCCTCTAATTCTCTAATTTTTGTGATTTTTCTGCAGGAACGTCTAGCTAGTCAGTGTCATTGACAGAGCATTTAGTGGGTGCCAAGTTCAATCCTTAGTGTAGAGAAAATCAATTCATTTAAAAAAATTTATGGAGCACCTATGATATGAAAATTACTATTCTAGAGGCTCTAGCGAACACAAAGAGGAATAAAATATTAAAGAATTTATAATCTAGTGCATGTATGTATATATACATACATACATACATATACATATACACATATTTAATGGAATCTACTTCACAAATTACTATTACTACTGCTGCTGCTGCTACCACCACTACCATCACTACCATCACAATCACCACCATTACCGCAGCTATACTACAAAGTGGTATATAAGTACATAAGAGAGGAATAACTATAATACTTCAAGGTTTTCAAAGAATTTCACAAATATCTCATTTTATCCTCACAACTGATCTCTTTTCACTCAATTTAGGTCTAAGAGGAAGTGGTAGTTTTAAGTCATCTGGCATAACCTTATCCTGAACAATGGATTGTTTCTTAAATTACTGGCCAACTCTGACCATTATAGATTTTTCTCATACTCACTTGAACTGTGCCTTCCTCTAACTTCCATTTATTGGATATAGTTCTGTCTTTTGGAGTCATAGAGGATGTCTTAAACACAACAGTTCTTAAAATATTTAATGCTCTCATCTTTCCCTTGAGTCTTTTTCTCCAGCCAAATGATCTCCCCCCCCATTTTTATTCCATTTCATCCATTTATGAAAAAAATATTCCCTTGTCTTTTGGGCCATCCTCCTCTTAATGTGTTCTAATTGGCTATTTTCTTCATTCTTATGGTAATCATCTAAACATTATGTGCCTGATATATTTTGACCAAGGCAGAAAACAGTGGAATTATTACTTCTCTTGATACTATACTGCAGTGATCCTTGAAAACCCCAAATTTAATCACAGGAAAAGAGCTAACAATGTAATTGTAATTACACTACTTATAACTACTTATAATTATTTGTAAAAGATCAACTGCCAAATCATCTCTGAGGTATAAATTGTTTTTTTGAATGAATCAGAAGAGAAACACCTATAATAGGATATAGAATGGTGTACCTCAAGGTGATCTTTAAATCAGTTCACTGAACTTTAATGCCAGACTTAGAAAAGGGAACCAACTTTTGGATGACCAAAAGACAAATAGACTCAGAGAAAGGGAAACTACAAACAATTACATAGAAGTGACAAAACAGAAACACACGAAGAAAGAAGTCAAACTCTGGGAATAAGGTTTTGAGGTTGCATGGACTGATAACTTACAAGCCATGGGAACAGAAACTGTATTGCTGAACCTCACTACCCCTCTGCCCCATTATCTCTTACAGAGATCACCTTTGGATCAAAGGTGGTAATCTTTCATCCAGCTCCCTTTTTCTTTAGCCCTATGCTTCTGTTCATCCCCCTAAAAATCTGGGTTTCCTCTTCTAGTCTATCATCTGGACTTGGTGAACTCTCTCCTTTTTTCACTTAGAGCACTTTTGTTTTTCCTAATTATATTATTTATGATGTTGAACATTAAATCTTATAGTTCTTAGAAAGACTGACATTTTAATTTTCTATTGTCATATGAGAACATTGAATTAATATAAAAGTTCTTTTACAAATGAACTAGATGTACAAATTTGTAATTATCCAAACTTTTTGTAAATGAATAATAATTCCATGATCCTGGAGGAGAATCATATTCCAAAGGCTTGGATTCAATAAGTATTCATGGTATAATGATAGCAAAATATAATATTCATTTATGAACTCTTTCTTGTCACCCTTAGGATAGAAAATCTGGAATATTAAAACTGTTTTAGATGCTGGAAGCTTGATCTTTAGATATTCTATACAAATATCAAACTAAATTATACAACTGATGAGTAACAACCAACCAGAGATATTACCATGTTGCTGGGTTAATTCTCTATATAGATTATAACTCTTAGCTTCCTCTGTCTCTTGAAATGGCCTGTATCAAGTTTAGATCAAAGATCTAATGGTATGCTAAAATTACACAAATGAACAATTAACTTGAATGAGGTAAAATCAGTAACAGTTTAACAGTCTAAAAATGATACTAATTTAATATCAGACACAAAATTTCTCATAGACAAATCATTTTCTTTTGTTTTTTGAATTTATTTAGTATTTTATTTTTTCTGTTACACTTAAAAAACAATTTTAACATTCATTTTTAAAACTTTGAGTTCCAAATTTTTTCCCCTCTCCTCTTTCCTTTCCCCAACCCCTCCCCACCATGAGAAGGCATAAAATTCAATATTGGTTATATATGTGTAGTCATGAAAGATATTTCCATAATAGTCATGTTGTGAAAGAAAGCAGACCAAAAAAAAGCCCTTAAGAAAAGTAAAGTAAAAAAAATTCATCGATTTGTATTCAAACACTACCAGTTATTTCTTTGGGGATAGTTATACTTTTTCATCATTAGTCCTTTCAGAGTTATCTTGGATCACTGTATAATTGAAAATAGCTACGTTATTCACTACTGATCACCTTATGATATTGCTATTACTTTGTACACAGTACATTTCACTTTGCTTGAACTCTTGAAAGTCTTTGCAGGTTTTTCTGAGAGCATTCTGCTCATCATTTCTTATGTAGTACAATGGTATTTCTTCATAACCACAAACCACAATTTGTTTAGCCATTCCCCAGTTCATGGGCATTCCCCCAATTTCCAATTCTTTGTTACTACAAAAGACTTGCTATAAATATTTTTAAATTTATAGGTTCTTTTCCTTTTTTTTTAAACATCTTTTGGGATACAAACCTAGCAGTGGTATTCCTACATCAAAGAGTTTGTGTGGTTTTGTAGTTCTTTGGGAATATTTTCAAATTGCTCTACAGAATGGTTGAATCAGTTTGTAATTCTACCAACTATGTATTAATATATAATTTGCCACAATCCCCTCTAAGATTTAACATGTTTCTTTTCTGTTCTATTAGTCAATCTAATGGGTATGAGGTAGTACCTCAAAGTTGTATTTTAACTGGCCTAATAATGAGAAAGTTCTTATGAATTGCAAGTATCATTTTCTCATGTAGGAATGCAAATAGTTAAATTTTATTAAGTCCTTTATACTTTCTTTTTCCTGTTTACCTTTTTATACTTTTTTTGAGTTTTGTATTTGAAAATAAAATTTCTATTCAGCTCTGATCTTTTCATCAAGAATTCTCAAAAGTTCTCTATTTCATTGAATATCTAGTTTTTCTCCTGAAGGATTAGATTCAGTTTTTCTGGGTAAGTAATTTTTGGTTTTAATTCTATCTTCTTTACCCTCAGGGGTATCATATTCCAAGCCTTCTTGACTTTTAATGTAGAAACTGCTAAATCTTGTGTTATTCTGTGACTGCATGATACCTGAATTCTTTCTTTCTGGCTGCTTGCAATAGTTTTTCCTTGACCTGGGAGTTCTAGAATTTGGCTATGCTATTCCTGGGAGTTTTCATCTTGGTATCTTTTTAGGAAGCAATTAGTGTATTCTTTCCACTTCTGTTTTACCCTCTGGTTCTAGAATATCAAGGCAATTTTCCTTGATAATTTCTTGAAAGGTTAATTTTTTAATCAAGACTTTTAGATAATCCAATAATTTTAAAATGATCTCTCCTGGATCTATTTTCCAAGTCAATTGTTTTTCCAGTGCAACATTTCACATTGTCTTGTACACTTCCACTTTTTTGGTTTTCTTTTATTTTCTCTTGCTTACTCATTGAGTCATTAGCTTCCATCTGCTCAATTATGATTTTTAAGGAATGATTTTCTTCAATGAGATTTTTTACCTCCTTTTTCATTTGGCTAATTCTACTTTTTAAGGACTTATGTTTTCTTCAGTCAGTTTCTGTGCCTTTTCCCCCCTGCAGCCAATTCTACTTTTCAAGGTATTCTTCTTCTCATTGTATCTCTTTTTATCATTTGGCCTAGTCTGCTTTTTAAGATGTTATTTTCTTCAGTATTTTGTGTGTGTGTGTGTGTCCTTTACCAAATTGTTGACTCATTTTTAATGGTTTTCTCATTTTTCCAGTTTATTTCTTAACTTTCAACTCTGTGTTGAAGTAGGGCTCTGCTTCTAGATAGTAGACAAACTGTCCCAAGCTTCAGGGGTTTTGAGCTTCTGTTTTCAGGCATATTTATAGGGATCTGTAAGTTTTTAATTCTTTCAAGCTGATATGATCTAAGGAGAGGTGTGTTTACTACTTTTCTGGCTTGTGGTCTGGTCTGTGAGTGACCTCAAAGTACTCTTTTCTTCCCTAGAACTGTGAGGAAGGTCTCCACTCCCTTATGGTCACAAGCTCTTATGTGCTAGTATTTCACTTCACCCTGGGACTGCCCCCAAGAATGGGACCTGGATCCAAGTATAGGTGAAACAACAAAATCCTGCCTCAGAACTAACAAAGAGCTTCCTATTATATCTTTCTGACCAGTTGTTTAGTTTTTTAACCATCTGTGGGTTAAGAACTTAGGAAGCCACTACTGCCCTTGCTGATTCAGTGGCTCCCAAGGTTTGCTTCTGGTTTGCATCTGTGCTGATGTGACCTGTGCTGGATTGTGTTCTACTCTCTAGAACAGATCTTTCCTGCTGAACTTCTAAGTTGTCTTTGGCTGGAAAATTATTTTATCCCATCCTTTTATGGGTTCTGCTGCAGTAATAATTGTTTTACGGAATTATTTTTAAAGTGTTTGGAGGTGTTTGGAGAAGAGTTTAGGCAAGTTGTTTTCATTTCTCCACCATCTTGGCTCTGCCCTTTGAAAAATTCATTTTGAAACAAAGGCTTATTCAAGTTTCTTGAGTCTAATATGAAATGGGAGTTTTGCAGGGCAAATTTATACTTTCTGAAAATTCATGAAGTAAATGCTTTGTATCTATTAGCATTTCATTTAGAAGCATTTATGATGAACAACAGATGAATTAGAATTATATTCCTGCTTGCTGATTTACATAGGCTTAAAGGTAGAGAGAGAAGCAAGAATAGAACCTCCAAATCCAGACAGAATATTTTTGTTCAGGACCAGCATAGCCTTGATTTTCATTGTGCTACAAAGACATTAAGCCTGTATTAACTTTCTGTATTCTATCAGCAATACCAGGGCACATGATAGTGTCCTTTCCAAAGGACATGATATAGGTCCTTTTAAAAATCCATATCACAATTCATAAAATTGAATGTGGTCTCCTGAATGGCATAAGATTTCATACACAGGATGACTGGTTGGTTTCCTTTTGAATACCTTGATTGTGGTATTTGCCTGATCATTAGGAAGTTCATAGTTCTACAGAGAGGAAGACAGTAGCAATGGCTAAATCCAGAGCAACAAAATACATCTTCACTCTAAAAATTTAGTTTTGAGAATTTTTTCAGTGCAAATAGTTCTACATTAAAATCTGCATACACCCTGTATGGTTGTGAAAAGTCAAAAATGCAACAAAAAAAAATTGAGGTTAGAGTAACAAAAGTGTATAGCTTGTGAATTACTGTTTCACTTATGGAGCATTTGTCAAGTCATGATTGCCAAAGATGGCAAAGGGACAAGTAGTTTGATTATAGAAGATATTGTAGAATTGAGAGTTTCTTTTTTTAAAAAATTATTATTATTTTATTTTATTTTATTTGCAAAACATATGTATGGGTAATTCTTCAACACTGACCCTTACAAAGCTTTCTTTTACAAAATTTTTCCCCCTAGTCTCTCCCCTCGCCTAGATGGCAGGATATCCACTACATGTTAATTATGTTAAAATACTTGACAAATTGAATATATGTATACATATTTCCACACTTCTTATTGTTGTGCAAGAAAAATCGTATCTACAAGAAAGACATATCAGATAAAGGAAACACAATGTAAGCAAACATCAATTGAGAGCATGAAAATGTTATGTTGTGGTCCACATTTCACGTCCCTCTCTCTGGGTGTATATGGCTTTCTTCAGTGAACGATTGGAACTGGTTTGAAGCATTTCATTGTTGAAGAGAGCCATGTCCATCAGAATTGATCATCATGTAATATTGTTGTTGCCATGTATATTGATCTCCTGGTTCTGCTCGTTTCACTCAGCATCAGTTCATGCAAGTCTCTCCAATCCTCTCTGAAATCCTCCTGTTGGTCATTTCTTACAGAACAATAATATTCCATAACATTCATATACCATAATTTATTCAGCCACTCTCCAATTGATGGGCATCCATTCAATTTCCAGTTTCTAGCCACTACAAAAAGGGCTGCCACAAACATTCTTGCACATGTGGGGCCCTTTCCTTCCTTTATGAATTCTTTGGGATATAAGCCCAATAGAAACACTGCTGGGTCAAAGGGTATGCACAGTTTGATAACTTTTTGAGCATAGTTCCAAATTGCTCTCCAGAATGGTTGGATCCGTTCACAGTTCCACCAACAATGCATCAGTGTCCCAGCCTTCTCACATCCCCTCCACCATTCATCATTATCTTTTCCTGTCATTTTAAGAATTGAGAGTTTCAAAAAGGATTGAGGAAGGGAAGGGAAGGGAAGAGAATGTAACTAGTGCAGGGGAGATAGCCTAGGCATAAGTGAAGTGTAGAAGGAATGAAGGTTATAATGAGGATTAAGGGATAGGGATTGTATAGTAAAGAGAAAGTTAGAATTATGAACATATAATAAAATATAACATAAAATAAAGCATAAAATAAAATTTAAGAGTTTGTTAACATTGAAATGAAATAATTATAGGTGATTGAGGTAATGATCATCTCTGTGTGTAGCTAAGGAATAGTAGAGTAGTAGTTCATGGGAAGAAAAGTAGATTAAGGAATGTAGTAATTAGGCTATTTGAGGAATCATATATAGATAGATAGATAGATAGATAGATATAGATACACACACACACACACACACACATATATATATATATATATGTTGAAGTCTCTTGGTATGGGGGTGGGAATTGTGGATGAGATAAAGTCTGTGAATTAGGCACTGAACTCATTAAAGAAGAAAGAATGTCTTAGAAGCTAGTATTTAACAAGATCTAGGTTTGTTGCAGCTGTCTTTTAAGAGCTCCCCTTGTATGAGCCCTTTGATCTCAGAGGCAAGTTGAATGAGGCAGGGGAACTCATAGGGTGTGAAAGAGCTCCAGTTTATTATGCCGCACAGTCTTGTTGATAAACATTTTTGCAAGCATGATCAGCAAGTGAACAGCAGCAATCCCATGGTCACACATCACTGCTCTTTGCTCAACAAGGGTGTTTCTGGTGGCAGAAAACTTATTGTGCACCAAAGGTCGAGATGGCCTCTGTACTCCCTCTCAGCAGAGTCCCATACCCTAGCATAGGTTGAATGATAAATTTGAGTAGCATGAACTCGTGAAAGAAAAGAGGTGATAATGGAGGCAGTCTGGAAATAAGGAATATTATTACTGTACCACCACAATGAATGTGTTTGTGTGTGCATATGCCTGGGAGGAGTATGAGTGATTTGAAAAGATGGTGAGAGAAGGAACAAGAAGGGAACCAAGTATCAGAAGATGGAAGAAAAAAGAAAGATTGAAGATAAAGGAAGGCTGCTAAATATAGGGCAGGTATTCTAGTAGGCATAGTAGAAGGGTGAGCAAATCTGGAATGAAATATTGTGGACTTAGTGTTGAAGTAGATGAGAATGAGAGTGGGCAGTTGAAGATGGGCAACAGGACTTGTATATTTTCAGCAGTTTAGGATCACTGGGAGAGAGAGGGTGTAAAAGGGTAGACCTGCATTAACCACTAAAGAGTGAGTCCTTGTTGAATACTAGTGGTTGGAGAGAGGTTTGTTGAGGGAGTTCCTATCTTGATTTGATGGCAAGTGGTGATATTATGTTCCTAGGAGGCCTATCTCATGGCAGGGAAAAAAAGAGTTATGAAAATTATTCAGGAAGTTGAGGAGCTAGGGATAATGTTAGAGAATGGTATGGAAGGGCTGGGAACTGAAGGAACATTTTATTCTGGAGAGAATAGAATATGGTAGGATGGTATTGCAGAAGCAGGAAGTAGATGAAATTGCCTGGGCCTAGACCAGGAGGAAGGTCAAAGGTAGGGTCTAAGAGAACTAGGGTGGAATCTTATATTAGTGTTGTTAATGTCCCTAGGGGTAGGGACAACTGAATCAGAGAGGTAGATAGCAGGTCTTGCTTTAGACTGCAATGTACCTAACAATGGAGATAGCCTTGGGGATCAATCAATCCTTAGGTTGAGATCAATCCATTAATCAGAATTCTTGGGTAAAGTAGTTCAACTCCATATTAATTTATCTATATATAATTTTATCCAACTCTTGTTTCTTACATTATTTGTTTTGGTATTAGGAAAAGATTAAGAACTCTTATAGTTTCCCTAGGTCTATATGTACCACCATGGCCCTAGGAGTAAACTCCGTCTTTGACACCAAGGTGAAGAAAGCATTCTATGAGGTATTTCCCACATGGGATAAGTTGAGTTTGAGACAGCTTCCTTTGACAAATGATCTTTTACTTAGAGACTCCATTTAAGTCACAGCCTGTCTTAATTCCAAAGCAGTCAAGTCATTTAGAGCAAACTTTTGGTGCTAGTTATGATTTCAAGATCCTGAGATTTCAGGAAAGACTGGAGCTTCAGTGGACTGGGCCAAAGAAAACATGAGTATTGTTGTTTTTTTATTAAAACTTTTTATTTGAAAAACATATGTAATTTTTCAACATTGACCCTTGCAAAGCCTTCTGTTCCAACTTTTTCTCTCCTTCCCCACATCCCCTCCCCTAGATGGCAGATAGTCTAATACATGTTAATTATATTAAAGTATATGACACATTGAATATATGTATACATATTTTTTATACAGTTATCTTGCTGTACAAGAAAAATTGGATCCACAAGAAAAAAAAACCCAAGAAGGAAAACAAAATGCAAGCAAATATCAACAGAAAGTGTGAAAATGCTATGTTATGGTCCACACTCAGATGCCACAGGCCTCTCCCTGGGTGTAGATGGCTTTCTTCATCATTGAACAATTGGAACTGGTTTGAAACATCTCATTGTTGAAGAGAACCATGTCCATCAGAATTGGTCATCATATAGTATTATTCAAATTTCCATGTATAATGATCTCCTGGCTCTGCTCATCTCACTCAGCATCAGTTCATGCAAGTCTCTCCAGGCCTCTCTGAAATCATCCTGCTGGTCATTTCTTACAGAACAATAATATTCCATAACATTCATATACCATAATTTATTCAGCCACTCTCCAATTGATGAGCATCCATTTAGTTTCCAGTTTCTAGCCACTACAAAAAGAGCTGCCACAAACATTTTTGCACATGTGGGGCCCTTTCCTTCTTTTATGATTTCTTTGGGATACAAGCCCAATAGAAACACTGCTGGGTCAAAGGGTATGCACAGTTTGATAACTTTTTGAACATAGTTCCAGATTGCTCTCCAGAATGGTTGGATCCGTTCACAATTCCACCAGCAATGTATCAATGTCCCAGTTTTCCCATATCCCCTCCAACATTCATCATTATCTTTTCCTGTCATCTTAGCCAATCTGACAGGTGTGTAGTGGTACCTCAGAGTTGTCTTAATTTACATTTCTCTGATCAATAGTTATTTGGAGCACCTTTTCATATGACTAGACACACTTTTAATTTCTTCATCTGAAAATTGTCTGTTCATATCCTTTAACCATTTATCGACTGGAGAATGGCTTGAATTCTTATAAATATGAGACAATTCTCTATATATTTTAGAAAGGAGGCCTTTATCAGAACCCTTAAATACAAAAATGATTTCCTAATTCATTGCTTCCCTCCTAATCTTGTCTGCATCAGTTTTGTTTGTACAAAACCTTTTTAACTTAATATAATCAAAATTATCTATCTGGTGTTCAATTAAGAGTTCCAGTTCTTCTGTGGACACAAATTCCTTCCTTCTCCACAGGTCTGAGAGGTAAACTATCCAGTGTTCCTCTAATTTGTTTATAATATCACTCTTAATGTCTAAATAATGAACTCATTTAGATCTTATCTTGGTATGTGGAGTTAAAACATGAGTATTGTACACTGCATTTGAGACACAGTTCTTTTAGAAATAATTTTATTTCATTTAGCATTAGTCTACAACTTGGTCCCAATTAGTGTGACCACTTGTAGTGGTATTATTCAAATTTCTACTGCACATTTCCACTGGGTTAAAACCAATGATCATAGCTTATAAAATTATGTCTTCAAATAATGCAAATTTAAATATATATAACCACATTAGGGGATTCATGATTTGCAGTATTATTTATATTATCCAAAGATGATTTGAGGTAACATTTATAGGAATCTTGAACAAAGAGAGGATTCTAATATGTTCAAACACAATTTGGGGGTTAACATTACAAGGTAATAATAATCATTCCCAAAATGTGATCTTTTGGAACAATTAAAGTGACCTCCTTCTTGATATCAAAATTTAAATCATTTCTCAGTGGATAAGAGATCATAGTACCAGTCACTTCAGGGGCTAACAAAAGATGATACTGCTCTTTAGATGAGACTTTGTTCTAAGAATTAGTTATCAGGGGCAGCTGGGTAATGCAGTGGATAGAGCACTACCCCTGAGGACCTGAGTTCAAATCTGGTCTCATACACAACACATCCTAGCTCTGTGACCCTGGCAAGCCACTTAATCCCAATTGCCTCAGGAAAATAAATAAATAAATAAATTAGTTATCACCTTTAATCCATTTCCCTAAGGAAGCCACTTTGTCCTCCATCTTCCAAATTTTTCAACT
>JAJPUD010012814.1:18783-30013 GCA_023553655.1 Myrmecobius fasciatus
GCTTCCTTAGGGAAGATATGGGAGTTACTATTCAAACAAACTAATGGGGGTCATTGTACAGCTAGCTGTACCTAAATTAAAATGGACAAATAAAAAGCCCATTTGGATAGAGCAATGGCCCCTAACTTCTCAAAAGCTAGCTGCTTTACATGAAATTGTACAAGAACAATTAGATAAAGACCATATTGAGCCTTCTTACAGCCCCTATAGTAACTACCATATCTTGCATGATATCTCTTTCCCATAAAGATGTAGATAAACCTGTTAAGACCAATGGATGGAATTTTCCTATCTTGTCTTCTGCTCTCCAAGTTAATAATCTACGAGAACGAAAAGCCTGTTGCTGACCTCCAACCCCTTTTACCCCAATCTGACCCTTGTATATGGGCCAGGAAGGAGGCCATTCTTCTGCTCTAATAACTGATACATCTGCACCTGTGTCTAACATTCCATTAAAATTCCTGTCTTCAGTCTTTATGGTCAATAAAGGTTTATCATCTCTAATAGGTTGCAGGAAAGCTACTAATGGCTCTGTACTGTTTAATGGGATGGCTCGAGCTATGGGCGATTGGGTGTCAATTTCAGCTGGCAGTGCATGTGAATTTGTTACTGCTATAAAATTTTCTCCTGGATATAAAACTGTTGTATGAACTATTACTGTAGAAGGAGCTGGCATTCCTACAATTAAACATTTTTCTCCTTTTCTTGGACATTTATCTCTATATCAATTATAGTAAAAAGAGAAATGATTATATCTGTTTCAACACTTTTTACCAGGAATTCTTTGCTTTTTGGAATGCTGCTTGATATTCTCCCGGGGGGCTTGAGCTGGAATTGAAGTGTTGTTCTCCTCCATGGTAATTGCATATGCTTTGGGGGCTTCTCTCAAGGAGCCCCCTCGGAAGTTTCCCGATTTCTGTCTCTTCTGATTTCTACAAAACTTAGCTATATGTCCCATCTTACCACAAGCAAAACAGGTGGGTTTATTGTCCACAGAGGGTTTAAGACATTGCCCTTGAATATGACCTAATCTGCCACAGCAAAAGCATTTTTGTCCCTGTTGTCTACTTTTCATCCCTGCCGTCACTCCTTGGGCTATGATTCCAGCCATAGTCTCTAATTGTACTGTTTCATAATCTACCTCACTACATCTTTCAATAATCTCTGTAAATGGTGCTTCTTTAGGGAGAGCCTGTGTTAGTTTTTTACATGTTTTATTCATTCCTTCCCTCAATAATTGTTGAAAGATTAATTTTCCTGGTTCTCCAACTCCTATAATTCTGTCTACTGCAATTTTCAAACATGAAGCATAATCTTGTATTGATTCTTTAGGGCCCTGCTTAATGGATGATAGTTGCTGTTGGACCATGCCCTCTTTTTCAATTTTGCCCCATGCTCTAATGGCACATGTTCCTATGCCAGCATAAGATACATTAGTATAAAGTCTTTGGTTGTCTATGGAAGCATAAGGACCAGTGCCCATGAAGACATGAAGCATATCTTCAGGACTGGGTAAATTATGTAAAGCTGTGAAATGTTTTGCTGCCTTTTCATACTGATCTTGCCAAAGCATTGCTTGTCCCGGAGTTAAACAAGCATTTGCTAAAGCCTTCCAGTCCTCAGGTAGGAAAGCTGTTCTATTTGCAAAATTTTCAAGGGTTTGTAATACAAAAGGTGAATTTGGCCCATAATCATTACGTGCTTGTTTAAGATCTTTTAGTAATTTATAAGGAATAGGTGAATAGGCTCTCTGTGGATCTGTTAAATCCACTGGAAATAGCTCCTTATCCCACTGTGATATGTCGTCTCCTTCTCCGGCTTGTAAAATTGCTTGAGCCACTTGTTTTTGGTCTCAAAAAAATCCTTGCCTCTGGGTTAATTTCTTTATCTATAAATTTAGTTTCTTTACTTTCTAGTAATAACTTCTTAACTTCTTGTAATACACTTCTAGCTTCTAGTAGTTCCTCATTAGTATTCATTTCAGATTTATTCCTTTCGGATGGGGTAATGGAGGAGGCGGTGGGGAAGGTAGAGGTGGCAGTTAGTGGCTGGGGCCACAGCTGTGGTGGCGGTGGGGGAGGGGAAATGGAGAGCACATGGCTGGAGACTGAAGGAGCCGGCAGCAGCTGCTGTGGCGGCGGCTGTGGGGGAGGGGAAGAAGAAAGCACATGTTCCTCCACCCTTTGTAATTTCTTAAGCCGCTCTAATGAAGGATATATCGGCTGATAGGCAGCCCTTTCTTTTTTACTTTCATTTTCTGGCGTTTTTCCTTTCTCCTCTAGATCGCTATTTAGAGAGCCTCCCATTTGAATTTCCTCTGTTACTAAGATAGGAGGAAGAGAGGAAACTCCTTATAAAACATTTTTCACTAAATTATATAAGAAAATATCTTTAAAGTTTGGCTGTTCCTTATTATATGAAGCCATCTGAGAGCCTACAACTCCCCAAGTTTTTTGATCTAATCCAGTGTGTTCTAGCCATGATGAAGATTTCCATAATTTCTTTACAAATTCTTCACAGATTTTTATATGCACTTGTATTCCCTGTCCTTTAACTAATTTATAAATCTGTCTAGCATATACCTCACTATCCCCGGGCTTTATTATGGGTACAGACATCGATTATCCCATAATTTTTTCCTCCCTCGACTTCTTTTTTCAAAGAAAAAGGTTTCCTCCCCCAACTCCTTTTTTTCAATGAGAAAAGGCTGTGAATTTCTTCCAACACAAGAAAGAGCCCAAGGGTGCCTTTCTGTTTGGGTGCCAGTAGTTAAACCGCCCTACTCACCAAGGGGGGCACAGATTGGCGCTAGTTACCAACAAGGTCTTCGAGATGTCAATCGGAGAGCTCCTTTTGGCTCCTTCTAAAATTCACAGAATTGCCCAGTCAGACACGTGTGGCACAGCAACGTTTATTGTCAGCTACATCTTCTCCCCTTACCCATTACATTCATGTGCTTCATCTGCTGCTCTGCTCCGCTGCTCCATGCTGCTCTCTCTGCTGATCCTCTGATGCTCTGTGCTGCTCTGCTGCCCCCCACAGGTTTCTCACTTATATACAATTTTTGACATCAGTACAATTCCAAATTCCTTAACCTTTTTCCTGGCCTGTGATTGGCTCTTAAACAACAGGATCATGTGTCGTTAGGTAAAACCTGTTTTTCTAGCTTAGCCCTTTTCCCGCCATTCAGCCCTTTTATTATGCATACTTTCTCTTAGTAAAAGTGTATATCAGTCACGTAGGCACTAACAAATGGCACAGACAGGACTTATGATGATTATGCCTCTCTGTGGCCTATGCTATTTGGACCATTTTTTCTGTGAAATGCCTGTACTCTTAAAAATGGCATATAAGGTTAGAGAACATAGAAGTCAAGATGTTTGTAGCCCAGGTCATCATTTTGGTATTACCTGCCTCACTTATCTCAGGCTCCTATTCAGGACATAGTACAGTACAGGCAGTACTGAATATTAAGTTAGTAGCAGGACAAAAAAAGGCACTTGAGACATGTGGGTCCCATCTCAGGGTGGTCTCTCTTTTCTATGGATCTGCCATTTATACTTACCTCCAACCTACTCACAGGGACACTCCACAAGTCATGGGAAGTTTGCTGCTCTCTTTTATACTATCATGATTCCAATGTCCAACCCTCTTATTTATACTCTAAGGGATAAGGATATGAAGGCAGCTTTGAGGAAGGTGATAGAGAAAGAACACTGGGATAGGAGAAACAATGAAGAACTTCCACTAATAAATAATAGCAATAATAGCAATTTCAAAGACAATTGACAAACATGAATATAAACAAATCCAAATATCACTGCAATAATATTATATGTAGAATAATTTAAGAACTTAGCCTGGGATTCAAGGTCTTCTGATTCAAACTTACTTTTCCAGTGTTATCTTTTATTTCTGTGTTCTGGTCAAATGGAACTACTATTACTCATTATAGTTTTACCCTTTCCAGTTTCCAAATAGTTCTATACAGTACAGCTCCCTATCTGAAATGTATTTTTTCCTCTTTTATTGTTTAAACCTTTCTCTTCCTTCAAATCTTACTTTATTTGAATGAGGTCTTCCTTTATACTTTTTCTCTCTTGCATTTTTTTCATCAATTTCCTTGAAATTCTCGACCTTTTGCTCTCCCAGATGAATTTTGTTATTATTTTTTCTAGCTCTGCAAAATAACTTCTGGGGAGTTTGATTGGTATGGCACTGAATAAACAGATTAATTTATGTAGGATAGCTATTTTTAGTACAGTAGCTCAGCATACACATGAGCACTTGAGATCCTTCCAATTGATTAAATCTGACTTTATCTGTATGGAAAATGTTTTATACTTGTGTTCATATAGTCCCTGATGTTGCCTTGGCAGGTAGACTCCAACTTTTTAATATTATCTAAATTTTATTTTAAATGGAATTTCTCTTTGTATCTCTTGCTGCTGTGCTTTGTTGGTAACATATAGAAATGCTGATGATCTATGTGGATTTTTTTTTGTATCCTTCAACTTTGCTAAAGTTGTGAATTGTTTCCAGTGATTTTTAAATTGTTTCTCTAGGATTCTCCAAGTATACCATCATATCATCTGCAAAGAATGGTAGTTTTGTTTTCTCATTACTTACACAAATTCCTTTAATTTCTTTTTCTTCTCTTATTGCTAAAGTTAACATTTCTAATACAATATTGAATAGTAATGATGATAGGGGGCAATCTTGTTTCACACCTGATCTTATTGGGAATGATTCTATTTTATCCCCATTGCATATGATGCTAGCTGATTGTTTTAAATAGATGCTACCGATTTTAAGGAAAATACCATTTAGTCCTATACTCTCTAGTGTTTTTATAGGAATAGGTTTTGGATTTTTCAGAATGCTTTTTCTGCATCTGTTGAGATAATCATATGATTTCCATTAGTTCAGTTTTTGATATAGTCAGTTATTCCTAATATTGAACCAGCCTTGCATTTCCTGCTATAAATCCTACTTGGACATGGTGTATAATCCTTGTAATAACTTTCTGCAATCTCTTTGCTAATATTTTATTTAAGATTTTTGCATCAATATTCATTAGGGGAATTGGTCTATAATTTTCTTTCTCTGTTTTCACTCTATTTGGTTTAGCTATCAGCACATATCTGTGTCATAAAAGGAATTTGGTAGAACGCCTTCTTTTCCTATTTTTCCAAATAGTTTGCATTACATTGGAATTAATTGTTCTTTAAATATTTGGTAGAATTCACTTGTAAATCCACCTGACCATGGAGATTTTTTCTTAGGAAGCTGATTAATATAGCTTGTTCAATTTCTTTTTTCTGAAATAGGACTATTGAAGTAATTTATTTTTTCCTCTGTTAATTTGGGCAATCTATATTTTTATAAGTATTCATTTGTTTCATTTAGATTATCAGAATTATTGCCACACAAGTGGGCAAAATAGCTCCTCCTTATTGTTCTAATTTCCTCTTCATTGATGCAAAATTCACTTTTTCATTTTTGATATTAACAATTTGATTTTCTTCTTTCTTTTTTTGTAATCAAATTAACTTTTATTGTTTTTTTCATAAAACAACTTTTAGTTTTGTTTATTAAATAGGGGTCTTCTGTTCATTTTTATTAATCTCCCCTTTTATTTTCAGAATTTCAAATTTGATATTTAATTGGAATTTTTAATTTGTTCTTTTTCTAGTTTTGTTAAGTTGCATGCACAATTCATTCATTGATCTTCTCTTTCTCTATTTTATTCAAGTAAGCATCTAGAGATATAAAGCTTTCCCTAAGAATAGCTTTGGTTGCATCCCATAAATTTTGGTATGTTGTCTCATTATTGCATTATTGTGTTTATTATTGTTTATATATATACATATATATAATAGACAATAATATCTATTGTAGACATTATTGATTGTGTCTATGATTTCTTGTTTCACTCAGTCATTCTTTAGATTTAGGTTATTTAGTTTCCAATTAATTTTTGATCTATTTTTTCCTGATCCTTTATTACATGTAATTTTTATTGCATCATGATCTGAAAAAGATACATTTACTATTTCTACCTTTCTGCATTTGATTTTGAAGTTTTTATGCCCTGATACATATGGAATTTTTGTGTAGGTTCCATGTACTGCAAAGAAAAAAGTATATTCCTCTCTTTCTCCATTCAGTTTTCTCCAAAGGTCAATGATAACTTCCTTTTCTAAAATTCTATTTATCTCTTTAACCTCTTTCTTGTTTATTTTGTGGTTTGATTTATCTAGTTTTGATAGAGCAAAATTGAGATCTCTGACTAGTGTAGTTTTGTTATCTATTTCTTCTTGCAGCTCTCTTAACTTCTCTTCTAGGAATTTGGATGCTATACCACTTGGTGCATATATGTTTAGTATTGATATTATTCATTATGTATGGTACCCGTTAGCAAAATGTACTTTCCTTCCTTATCTCTTTTAATTAGATCTATTTTTGCTTTTGCTTGATTTGAGATCAGGATTGCTACCCCTGTTTTTTTTGTTTTTGTTTTTGTTTCGGTTGTTACTGTTGTTGTTGGGTTTTTTGTTTGTTTGTTTCTTTGTTTTTATTTTACTTCTGCTGAAACATAATAGAGTCTGCTCCAGCCTTTTACCTTTACTCTGTATATATCACTCTGCTTTAAATGTGTTTCTTGCAAACAACATATTGTAGGATTCTGGCTTTTAATCCAGTCTGTTCTCTACTTTTATTTTATGGAAGAATTCATCCCATTCACATTCACAGTTAAAGTTACTGTATTTCCTGCTATCTTATTTTCCTTGTTATACTTTTCTTTTTCCTTTCCCCCTTTCCCTTCTTCCCAGTGTTTTGTTTCTGACCACCACCTCTTTCCCCCTTTCTTATCCCTTTCCCCTTCTACTTCTGTTCTTTCCCCTTTCATTTTCCTTTTCCCATCCTATTTGCTATAGGGTGAGATGTTTCTCTTTGAAACTAAATGTCTTATATTCTTTCTTTGAGCCAAATCCAATGCAACTAAGGTTCACACAATGTTCATCCTCCTCTCTTCTTTCCTTCAATTGTAACAGATTGGAAATATGCATAGAATTGCATGTTTAACATATATTGGAACACTTGCCATCTAGGGAATGGGATGGGAGAAAGGGAGGGAAAAAAATCAGAACACAAGGTTTTGTAAGAATTAATGTTAGAAATTATCCATGTATATATTTTGAAAATAAAAAGCCTTACTTAAAAATATTGTAATAAGTCTTTTTGCCTCTTCATGAGATGTGATTTACCCCATTTTACCTCCCTTTTCCTCTTCTTCCAGTACAATCCCTTTTCTACTTGATTTCTTTTTTAAATCATCACAATAAAGTCAAATTATACCTACATCCTCTAAATATACTCCTAACAGAGATATGGTTCTCGAGAGTCAAACATATCATCTTTCCATACAGAGATGTAAAGTTTTTTTTTTATTAAAGCTTTTTATTTGCAAAATATATGCATGGGTAATTTTTCATCATTGACCCTTGCAAAACCTTCTGTTCCAAATTTTTCTCTCCTTTCCCTCACTCCCACCCCTAGATGGCAGGTAGTCCAATACATGTTAACTATGTTAAAATATATGACAAATCCAATATATATATATATGTATACACACACACACACATATTTGTACATTTATTTTCCTGCATAAGAAAAGAAAAAAAAACCTGAGAAGGAAAACAAAATTGCAAGCAACATCAACAGAAAGCATGAAAATGCTATGTTGAGGTCCCACAGGCCTCTCTCTAGGTGTACATGGCTTTCTTCATCACTGTATAATTGGAACTGGTTTGAAACATCTCATTGTTGAAGAGAGCCATGTCCATTAGAATAGATCATCTTGTTATTGCTGTGTATAATGATCTCCTGGTCCTGCTCATTTCACTTAGCATCAGTTCATGCAAGTCTCTTCAGGCATCTCTGAAATCATCCTGCTGGTTTTTTCTTACAGAACAATAATATTCCATGACATTCATATACCATAATTTATTCAGCCATTCTCCAACTGATGGGCATCCATTCAATTTCCAGTTTTTAGCCACTACAAAAAGGGATGCCATAAACATTTTTGCACATGTGGGTCCCTTTCCTTCCTTTAAGATCTCTTTGGGATATAGTCTGAGTAGAAACATTGCTGGGTCAAAGGGTATGCACAATTTGATAATTTTTTGAGCATAATTCCAAATTGCTCTCCAGAATGTTTGGGTCCATTCACAGTTCCACCAACAATGTATCAGTTTCCCAGTTTTCACACATCCCCTCCAACATTCATTATTATCTTTTCCTGTTATCTTAGCCAATCTGACAGGTGTGTAATGGTATGTCAGAGTTGTCTTAATTTGCATTTATCTGATCAATAGTGATTTGGAACACCTTTTCATATGACTAGAGATAATTTTAATTTCTTCATCTGAAAATTTTCAGTTCATGAGATGTAAACTTTTTAACATTTAAAAGAAATGTATTTTTTTTCTTTTTTTTTTTATCTTTTTATGCTTCTCTTGAGTTCTATATTTGAAGATCAAATTTTCTGTTCAGCTATGGTCTTTTCATCAAAAATAAATGAAATTCACCTATTTCATAAAATGTCCATCTTTTTCTCTGAAAGATAATGCTTAATTTTGCTGGATAATTGATTCTTGGCTGCAATCTAAGGTCCTTTGTCCTTCAGAATATCATATTCCATGCCCTTTGATCCTTTAAAGTGGAAGCTGCTAGGTTCTGGGTAATCCTGATTGTGGCTCCTCAATATTTGAATTGCTTTTTTCTGGCTGCTTGCAATATTTTCTCTTTGATCTGATAATTCTGAAACAGCTACAATATTCCTTGCAGTTTTCATTTGGGGGTCTCTTTCAGGAGGTGATTAGTGAATTTTTTCAATGGCTATTTTACCCTCTGGTTCTAGGACAGTTTTCCTTGATGATTTCTTGAAAGATGTCTATACACTTTGTTTCAACATGGTTTTCAGGTAAATTCAATAATTCTTAGATTGTCTCTCCTGGATCTATTTTCCAAGTGAGTTGTTTTTCCAATGAGATATTGTACATTTTCTTCTATTTTTTTTCTTTTTTGGTTGATGCCTCTTGATGCCTCATTGAGTCATTCACTTTTGTTTATTCAATTTTATTTTTTAGTGAACTATTTTCTTTAATTAGTTTTTCTATCTCCTTTTGTATTTGACCAATTGGACTTTTAAATGAGTTACTTTGTTCATTGAATTTTTTTTTCATTTCACAAATTCTGTTTTTCAAGGAATTGTTTTCTTTTTCCATTTCATCAAATCTATTTTGTAAGGAGTTATATGATTTTATTTTGCTAAATCTATTTTTAAGAATTTTCTTCAGATAATTTCTGTGTTTCCTTCTCCAAACTTGCCTACAAATTTCTCATTTCCTTTCCCCATTTTTCTCCTAATTCTCTTTTAAAATCCTTTGTATTTCTTCCAAGAGAGCCTTGTGAGATGGAGACCAACTCATATCACACTTTGGGACTTCATCTGGAGACCGTTAATGTTCTCAGGATTTGAGGTCTGTTCTTTTCTATCTCCATAACAGCTATCTATGCCTAGAGATTTTTTTTTTTTTTGCTTTTTTGCTCATTTTTTAAAAAAAAAGGTTGAGATCTGCTCTTAGGGCAAAGGGGAGGTTGTCCTAAGCTTCCTCTAGAGGCGACAGCAGCTTTACTCTGCCCTGGGCTGGTGCTGTTGACTTCCTTCCTGTGTTGAGTGGGCATGGCCAGGTTCTGCATTATGCTGGGATTCAGGGGCTCACTATTTACTTTTTGTAGTTGCATTGGATATCTCACAGGTAGTCTTCTGATCCACTGGCTTCTAAATAAAGATAGAGTAGCAAATGCTGCTTTATTTTGACTAAGAGCCTCCTGGTAGATTGCCCTGGTACACGGAAGTCACTACACCATGAGTCTCTGTGTTGCACCTGCCTAGGCATCTTCCCTTCCTTCTCCCTCCCCTCCTTCTCCCTTCTCCCCCTCCATCTGATTGAAAGAGACCTTTCCAGAAGTTCTTCAAAAATATCTTCTGCTGGAAATTTGTTACACTCCAAATATTTGTGAGTTCTCCAACTCCAAAATCAGTTCAGATACTTGATCTGATGTTGATCTGAGGGAAGCCAGGAAGAGTTCAGAAAAAAAACTCAACTATCTTGGCTCTGCTTCCTGAAACATGATTTTTATGGAAATGTTTTGCATAATTTCACATATGCCTTCTCAATAAGGGGGAGATATTCCGGGTTCAGAGACTCTGAAAGTCAAAGTTTTAAAAGCAATTGATAAGAACTGTATTATATGTAAGTGGAAAAAATAAAATACCAAATAAATGAGGGGAAAACATGATGTCTATGTTTTTTTTTAAGTATGGTTTTCAAGTTTTGAAGTAATACATAATTCTTTTTTTGTTATTTTTACTTTTTTATTATTGTTTGCTTGCATTTTGCTTCCTTTCTCTTTTTTTCCTTTTTATCTGACTTTTCTTGTGCAACATGATAATGCTGGAAATATATATATATATATATATATATATGAATATAGTCAATATAAAAGAATATGTTTAACATATATTGGTTTACTTGCTGTCTAGGAAAGAGAATTAGGAAGGAAAGGAAGGAGAAAAAAATCTAGAACACAAGGTTTTGCAAGAGTGAATGTTGAAAATTATCTATGTATATGTTTTGAAAATAAAAAAGCTTTAATTAAAAAAAATCAGTCAATCTCACTGGCTGTTGTGAACACTGCATGAGATAATTGTAAAGTACTTAGCACAGTGCTTATTTCATAGTAACTGCTATATAAATGTTAGGTATGCACATACCTCTCAATACCAGTGATCTCCCAAAGTAGATCATAAACTCTTTGAAACCAAGATTTGCTTAATTTTTCTCCTTTGTACCCCCAGCATCTGACACAATATCTTATGTCAGTTAGTTAAAAGCAGTTAAAAAGAGGATTGTTAAATTGTCACTGACCTGGCTCCGCTAACCTAGATTATCTCCACTTTGTGTTGTGGTACACTAAGATGATGGATTGCTATGAATGAAGAAATCCATTAATCAGTTTTTGATGATAAATATTTCAAAATTTATCTAGCTTTATGCTCAGATGGTAGAAATACCATCTGGGAGAGAGAATGAAGCTGTTGACTCCAACTCACTTAAATCCAATTCATCCACAAGTCAAGATATCATTCATTTGT
>JAJPUD010012814.1:30023-47477 GCA_023553655.1 Myrmecobius fasciatus
TTTTTTCAGCTTCATTTGAGAGATGGGGAAACTGAGTTTCAGTGAGGTAAAACTCTTCCTATGGTCAAATAGCTACTATATATTAGAGCTCAGCCTTGAATCCAGATCTTTGACCTCTAAGCCTAGTATTCTTTCTGCCACACTTCAACTATTTGGAAGTTCATTAAGAGCCCAGTGGCAAATGATCATATGATGAAACTTATGATGAACTTACAATGAAAAATTCTATCCATATCCAGAGAAGGAACTGATTGTGTTTGAATCCAGATTGATGCATTCTCTCTTTTCTCTCTTCTCTCTCTCTCTTTCTCTCTCTGGAACTGCTGGACATCCACTTTCTTTCTTTCTTTCTTTCCTTCTGAGATGGGGATAAGGAAGAAAACCTGCTTATAGATTCCAATCTAATCTATGGCCAACCATCAACTGTTATTCCTTTATAGTCTTTTATGCAACAGTTGCTTTGATGATAAGTCCTCCAAATAGTACCTCTTTGTTAAAAGCTTCAGTGCACATTCCTGCCATGCTCAGAGTGTCTATTCAAAGGAGTGTCATGAGGAGCCAGAGAATAGATTATGCCAGTTCTTTATTCAGGCTTCATCGTTTCCTTGCTGTGCCCTCAGTAATACATAATTCTTATATTATTTCTCCTTGATTTATTTTCTAGGTCAGTTTTTTTTCCAATAAGATATTTCACATTTTCGACATTGCTTTAAAGTTTCTTCATGTCTCATGGAGTCATTAGCTTCCACTTGCCTGATTCTGATTTTAAAGGAATTATTTTCTTCAGTGAACTTTTGTACTTCTTTTTCCATTTGGTCAGTTCTACTTTTCAAAATATATGCAAAGAGTGGGTATAATTTGATCTTATTATGATAATATAAAAAGAAATTAGAGGCAGAAAAGGGATCATACTGGAAGAAGAGGGAAAAGGAGGTAAAATAAGGGAAATTACATTTCATGAAGAGGCAAAAGAAAACATTATAATTGGAGAGAAAGAAGGAAGGGAGATGAGCATTTTGTGAATCTTACTCTCATCAGATTTGGCTCTGAGAGAATATCAGACACATTTGATATCACAAAGAAACTTGTCTCATTTTATAGGGAAGTGGGAGGGAAATGGGAGAAAGTAAGGGAAAGACTAATAGAAGGGAAAACAGAAGGATTAGGGGAGAGGTGTAAAAAAGGAGGAGAGGTTCTAAAGGGAGAGGACTGTTTGAGGGAAGTGGTCATCAAAAGCAAAATACTGAGAAGGAAGGAAGGAGAATAGAAAAGAGAAAAGCATAAGCTAAGGTAAATAAGATGGCAGGAAACACAGAATTAGTTATTTTAACTGTGAATGTGAATGGGATGAACTTTCCCATAAAGCAGGAGCAGGTAGCAAACTGGATTAAAACTCAGAACCCAACAATATGTTGTTTACAAGAAACACATTTAAAGCATAATGATACATACATAGTGAAAGTAAAGGGCTGGAGGAGAATATATTATGCTTTAAGTGAACAAAAAAAGCAGGGGTAGCAATCCTGATCTCAGATCAAGTAAAAGCAAATATAGATCTATTTTTTTTTATTAAAGCTTTTTATTTGCAAAACATATGTATGAGTAATCCTTCAACATTGACCCTTACAAAGCTTTCCATTACAAATCTCCCCCCCCCCAGTTCCCACCTCTCCCCTAGATGGCAGGAAGTCTACTACATGTTAATTATGTTAAAATACTTGACAAATCAAATATGTGTATACATGTTTTTACAGTTATCTTGCTGTGCAAAAAAGTTGGATCTACAAGAAAAAAATCTGAAAATGGAAACATAATGCAAGCAAATTAATGCAGACAAAATTAGAAAGGAAGCAATAAACTGGGAAAACATTTTTACATTCACAGGTTCTGATAAAGGCCTCATTTCTAAATTATATAGAACTATTTCTAGTCATATGAAAAGGTGCTCCAAATCACTATTGATCAAAGAAATGCAAATTAAGACAACTATGAGATGCCACTCACTAGACACCTCTCAGATTGGCTAAGATGACGGGAAAAGAAAATGACAAATGTTGAAAGGAAGGGAAAACTAGGACACTGATACATTCTTGGTGGAACTATGAATGGATCCAACCATTCTGGAGAGCAGTTTGGAGCTATGCTTAAAAAGTTACCAAATTGTGCATCCATACTCTTTGAGCCAGCAGTATTACTACTAGGCTTATATTTGAAAGAGATCTGAAAGGAGGGAAAGGAACCCATGTGTGCAAAAATGTTTGTGGCCGCCCTTTTGTAGCCCCTTTTGCAAGAAACTGGAAACTGAAATGGATGTCTATTAATTGGTGAATGGCTGAATAAATTATGGTATATGAATGTTATGAAATATTATGTAAGAAACGACCAACAAGATGATTTTAAAGAGGCCTGGAGAGACCTGTATGATGCTGAGTGAAATGAGCAGAACCAGGGGATCATTATGCATGGCAACAAGAAGACTGTATGATAATCAATTCTGATGGACATGGTTCTCTTCAACAATGAGGTGATTCAAACCAGTTCCTATTGTTCAGTGATGAAGAAGCCATATACACCCCGAGAGAGGCCTGTGGGAACTAAGTGTGGGCCACAACACAGCATTCTAATGCTTTTTGTTGATGTTTGCTTGCATTTTGTTTTCTTTCTTAGGTTTTTTTTTCTTTCTAGATCTGATTTTTCTTGTGCTGCAAAACAACTGGTATAGATATATGTACATATATTGGATTTATTATATATTTTAACATATTTTACATGTATTAGACTACCTGCCATCTAGGGGAAGGTGTTGGGGGGAAGGAGGGAAAAATTTGGAACAGAAAGTTTTGCAAAGGTTAATGTTGAAAAATTACTCATATGTTCATTTTATTTAAAGCTTTAATTAAAAAAAAAAAAAAAACAGTAAAATCTCCCAGATTTCCTCATTGATTTTTCCCAGTTCCTTCTTAGTGAATCATTCCTTACAACAAATATTTATCATTTTCTTGTTCATGCTTTTCTCTAGGACCTTCTCAGTTTTATGGTGGTGCTTTTCTTTTCTGCAGTTATATATCTAGTCTTGTTCAATCCTTCTCCTCTTTTCTATCTCTCACTGAGGTCTGGTGCAATTACCAGATCTCATCCCATCCAAAAGCAGGAAGGAAAACAAATAGTCCCATATCCCATAGACCTATTTTATTCTTTCCTGTAATATTGCAGTTGGTATTCAACAAATATAATAAATATCTTCTAATATTTTTGGTTGTTGTTGTTGATTAGTCATTTCATATCTAACTCTTCATGACTTCATAACTCCATTTAGGGTTTTCTTGGCAAAGATACTGCAGTGGTTAGCCATTTCCTTCTCCAGATCATGAGGATTTGAGGTAAATAAGATTAAATGACTTCCCTGGGTTCACACAACTGGTACAATTCTCAGGACAGATTTGAACTCAGAAAGATGAATCTTTCTAACTTGAGGCCTAGCACTCTATCTACTGCACCACCTAGCTTCCTATTAATTCTTTTAAACATATATGTATTTGTGTATTCTAAATACATATTATATACATATAAATACTTTATATATGTATATGTATGTGTGTATTTGCTGATATCTTGTCTGAGATGATTTCTACTCCTGATTTAAAATTCACCAGGGACAGAATAAATTCTTTTAATTCCATCATTTAAATGTACTGATTCTATCATTCTACATATACTATGTCATTTTTTTCTTATTCTTTTTATGTGCATTTTTTATTAAAGCTTTTTAAATCATTTCATTGTTGAAAAGAGTCACATCCATTAGAATTGATCATCTTATAATCTTGTTGGTGCTGTGTACAATGATCTCCTGGTTCTGTTCACTTCACTTAGCAGTTTCACTTACATTTCACTTACAGTTCATGTAAATCTCTCCAGACCCCTTGAAATCATCCTGCATCATTTCTTATAGAACAATAATATACCATAACATTCATATACCATAACACATTCAGCCATTCTCTAATTGATAAGCATCCATTCAATTTGCAGTTTCTTGCCACTATGAAAAGGGTTGCCACAAATATTTTTGCACATGTGGGTCCCTTTCCCTCCTTTAAGATATCTTTGGGATATAAGTCCAGTAAAAAGACTGCTGGATTAAATGGTATGCATATTTTGATAGTCCTTTGAGCATAGTACTGAATTACTCTCCAGAATGATTGGATCAGTTCACAAATCCACCAACAATATATTAGTGGCCCAGTTTTCCCACATCCCCTCCAACATTCATTTGTTATCTTTTCCTGTCATTTTAGACAATCTGAGAGGTGTGTAGTGGTACCTCAGAGTTGTCTTAGTTTGCATTTCTCTGATCAATAGTGATCTAGAGCACTTTTTCATATGACTAGAAATGGTTTCAATTTCTTCCTCTGAAAATTTTCTGTTCATGTCCTTTGACCATTTATCAATTAGAGAATGGCTTGAATTCTTATAAATATTAGCCAATTCTCTATATAGTTTGGAAAAGAGGCCTTTTTATCAGAACCCTTAAATGTAAAAATGTTTTCCCAATTGATTGCTTCCTTCTAATATTGTCTGCATTACTTTTGTTTGTATAAAAACTTTTTAACAATATAATCAAAATATTGTATTTTGAGTTCAATAATGAACTCCATTTCTTCTTTGGCCACAAATTCCTTCCTTCTCCACAAATCTGAAAGCTAAACTATCTTTTGTTCTTCTAATTTGCTTATAATATCACTCTTTATGTCTAAATTGTGAACCCATTTCAACCTTATCTTGTTTATATAGTGTTAGGTGTGAGTCAATGCTTAGTTTCTGTCATACTAGTTTCCAATTTTCCCAGCAGATTTTGTCAAATAGTGAGTTCTTATCCTAAATGCTGGTGTCTTTGGGTTTGTCAAACACTAATTTACTAGTCATTGACTATTTTGTCCTGTGAAAATAACTTATTCCACTGATCCCAACAGCCAGTACCAAATGGTTTTGATGACTGACAAACCAAAAACAAACCTAGAATAAAATCATTCCCATTTCCTGTATTTTTATTTCTTTAGACATATGTGATCCATAAAGTGAATGAGATTCTAAACAAAACACCTTTTTCCCTGTTGCCCAATTAGCACTTCATCATTTAACTACCTCAAATATATAGGTTTCTATAGCCTTTGATATTCAAGTCATCTTGGCTCTAGTTTTTTTTTCCCCCATGAATGTTTGGAAGTTTTCTCTTCTTTTAAAATCCATCTCCTTTCTAGTATTATATTTGATACTATTCTTGTTTTATGTAGACTTTAGATTTGGGGATAAACATTAAGTATTTGGAGAAAATTGCTGAGAAAACTGAAAAGCAGAAATTGGGTATAGATTAATATCTTATGCCATGTATCAAGATAAGATCAAAATGGATACATGAACTATAAAGAGAGATATTACAAGAAAATTTGAAGAATATAAAACATATAAGTTATCAGACTTATGCATGGGCAAATAATTTACAAATAAGCAAGAGGTGAAGAGCAGAGTTAGTTCTAACATAGATAATTTTGATTACATTAAATTTAAAAGGTCTTATACAAATAAAACAAATGGTTAAGATCAAAAGGAAAGCAGACAATTGAGGAAAAATTTATAGACAGTTTCTCAAAAAAAATCTTATTTCTCAAATATATGAAGAAATCTGACAAATCTATAAAAATGGAAGTCATTCTTCAATTGATAATCAAAGGATACGAGTACATAGTTTTCCAATGAAGAAATAAAAATAATCAATCTATAGTCATATAAAATGCTCTAAATAATTATTGATTAGAAAAATGAAGATTAAAATAACATTTTAAGATATTTTACAAAATATAATAGCAAAAATTAAGCATATACTAATATCACACACTATATGTCAATATAAGGTCAAAATGGGTACATGATTTAGACATAAAGAGTGATACCATAAGCAGATTAGGACAACAGGAATAATTTACATGTCAGATGGAGGAAAGAATTTATAACCAAACAAGAGGTAGAGAATATTATGAAATACAAAATAGATAATTGTGATTACATTAAATAAAAAAAAAACTTTTGCACAAAGCCAATGCAATCCAGATTATAGAAAGAGAGCAGAAAACTGGGAAACAATTTTCACATCTAGTATTTTTGATAAAGACCTTATTTCTTAAATATATGGACAAGATAGTCATATTTATAAGAAAACAAGGCATTCATCAATTGATAAATTTTTAAACTATGAGGTATCACTTCACACCTATCAGATTTGTTAATAGGTAGAAAAGGAAAATGATAAATGTTGGAGAGGATGTGATAAAATTCAGACACTAATATATTGTTGGTGGAATTGTGAACTGATTCAATCATTTTGAAAAACAATTTGAAACTATGACCAAAATGTAATCAACTCTGCATACCATTTGATCTAGCAATACAACTATTAGGTCTGTATCCAAAAGAAATCATAAAAAAGAGAAAAGGACTTACATGTACAAAAAATATTTATAGCAGCTCTTTTTTATAACAGCATTTTATTTTTCAAAATACATGCAAAAATAGTTTTCAACATTCACCCTTAAAAAACCTTGTATTACAATTTTTTGTCCTTCCCCAAGTATCCTATCCTCTAGACATCACATAGTCCAATATAGATTAAATATGTGCAATTCTTCTAAACATATTTCCACATTTATCATGCTTCACAAGAAAAATCAGATCAAAAAGGGAAAAAAAGGCAAGCAAAAATAAAACAACAATGAAAATGAAAATACTATGTTGTAATGCACATTCAGTTCCCATAGTTCTCTCTCTGGATGCAGATGGTTCTATTCATCATAAACTTTTTGGAACTGGCCTCAGTAACCTCATTGTTGAAAAGAAACATCACAGTTGATTATCACATAATCTTCTTGTTGCTTGTGTACAGTATTCTTTTGGTTTTACTTTTCTTAGCATCAGTTCATGTAAGTCTTTCCAGGCTTTTCTGAAATCATCCTGTTGGTTGTTTCTTATAGAAAAATAATATTCCATAACATTCATATAACATAATTTATTGAGCTATTCTCCAATTGATGGGCATCCACTAAGTTTCTGGTTTCTTACCACTACAAAAAGGGCTGCCACAAACATTTTTGCATATGTGGCTCCCTTTCCTTCCTTTAAGATCTCATTGGGATATAGGCCCAATAGAAACACTGTTGGATCAGAGAATGCACCGTTTGATAATTTTTTGAATTCCAAATTGCTCTCCAGAATGGCCGGATCCATTCACAGTTCCACCAAAAATGTATAATGTCCCAATTTTCCCACATCCCTTCCAACATTCATTATTATCTTTTCCTGTCATCTTAGCCAATCTGAGAGGTGTCTAGTGGTATCTTCAGAGTTGTATTAATTTGCATTTCTCTGATCAATAGTCATTTAGAGCACTTTCTCATATGAATAGAAATGGTTTTAATTTCTTCATCTAAAAATTGTTGATATCTTTTGACCATTTATCAATTGGAGAATGGCTTGATTTCTTATAAATATGAGTCAATTCTCTATATATTTTAGAAATGAGGCCTTTATCAGAACCCTTAAATGTAAAAATGTTTTCCCAATTTATTGCTTCCCTCCTAATCTTGCCTGCTTTAGTTTTGTTTGTACAAAACTTTTTAACTTAATATAATCAAAATTATCACTTTGATGTTCAATTATAAGTTCCAGTTCTTCTTTGGACACAAATTCCTACCTTCTTTACAGATCTGAGAGGTAAACTATCCTATCTTCTTCTAATTTGCTTATAATATCACTCTTTATGTCTAAATCATGAACCCATTTTGACCTTATCTTGGTATGTGGTTTTAGGTATGGGCCAATGCCTAGTTTCTACCATACTAGTTTTCAATTTTCCCAGCAGTTTTTGTCAAATAGTTCTTATCCCCCAAGCTGGGGTCTTTAGGTTTGTCAAACACTAGATTCCTATAATTATTGACTATTTTTCCTGTGATCATAACCTATTCTACTGACAGACTCCTCCTTCTCCCTCTAATGACTCTGTGTCTATTCTTCCTTAGTATGAATGTCATTTTTCTCATTCAATAATATAGATAATTTTGCTGGATATATTTTTAGTCACAGGCCTGGTTCTTTTGATTGTCAGTAGATATGGTTCCAGAATCCACAGTCTTTTATTGTGGCTGCTGATAAATCCCATGCAATTCTAAATGTAGGCCCAATGTATTTCTTGCAAAATTTTCTTTTTGATTTGGGGGTTTTGAAACTTGGCAATAATATTCCTATATGTTTTCAATAAAGGATCTCATTGAGGTGATGTGTATTTTTTTCTATTTCTACTTTTTCCTCATGTTCTATCATTCCAGGACAATTTTCTTGAATTATTTCTTGCATTATTGTGTTAAGGTCCTTTTTTTGGTCATGACATTAAGGCAGTCCAATTATTATTATTATATTTTCTCTTCTTGATCTATTCTTCATATCTGTCTTTCTTCTTATAAGGTGTTTCACATTCTCTTCCATTTTTTCATTCTTTAGGATCTGTTTTGTTATTTCTTGATCTCTCATGGCTTTATTGTCTTCCCCCTTGCCCAATTCTAATTTTCAGAGTTATTTTTATGTTTGAGATTCTATCTCCTTTTCTAGTTTGTTAACTTTTTTCATAATCTTTTTTTTCTTGGATGGCTTTTATTTTTTTATTTTTATTTTTTCCTCAATGTCTCTTATTTGATTTTTAAATTCTTTGAGTTCAATAAATTTTCTCTGGGTGGAGAGTTTACATTACTCTTTGGGGTGGAAGCTTTTTTTTTTACTTCAGTGTCCTCCTTTGAAGATGAACCTCAGACTTTCCTGTTCACATAGTAATTTTCTATGTTGGGTTTTTTCTTCTTTGCTGGTTATTTATTTATTTATTTATTTATTTATTTATTTATCTAACATAAGGGGTATTAATAAAGAATCTCTAATCCTAGAGTAGGGAGATGGTGCCTCTGGCTTTACTTCAGCTCTCAACTCTGACCAGGAATCCTAAAGCAAGAGCTTCCCCCTCCAGAAGGTGCCCAGAGGCAGCAGCATTCCTACCCCACTGCCTCTGCTTTCACCTGCTGTGATGATTCCTTTTCACCCAGGGCCACGGTTCTGCAGCACAGTTGGGTTTGACATTCCTAATCAACCAACATTCCCTCAGTCTTTCCAGATTTAGAACCTGACAACTCCACAAACAGTTCAAAAGGTGAAAGTTTCTGTAGTTCCTCCTGAGGCTTCAGCCACACCTAGGGAACCCCAGGACTCCCCATTTGGTGTTTCTAAGGAGGTTGCCCAGAGGTGTTTGCACTTCACATGGATTAATCTTAGCCCTGGGTCTTTCTTCATATCTTCTCAGGTTGTATCAGAAAGACTCCTGTTCTGTCCCAAGTCTTCTTGACTTGTCACTAGTCTGTGTTCCCAGTGAGGCACAAATTTGTTCTTTTTGTGGGGGAAATCTGGAGAGCTTGGAATTTATCAATCTACTATGTCATTTTCCCAGAATCCTTTGCCAAAATATATGTATATATATACATACACACATACATATATTTTTCATTTTGCCAAATTTATTTTTAAGGAGTTGTTTTCTTCAATCAATTTTTGTATTTCATTTCCCAAGATATTGGATCTTTTCCCCAAATTTCCATATTTTTCCTGCCTATCTGTTATTTCTTTGCCCATTTTTCTTCTATCTTTCTTTTCATATCCTTTTTGAGCTTTTCTAAGAGAGTCTTTAGAGCTGAAGACCACCTCATATCCCCTTTGAGGCTTCACCTGAAGACAAAATTTTGCCTTTTCTGTCCTCTTCTGGGTTTGTTCTGATATTCCTTGTCTCCACAGTAGCTCTTTTTGCTTTTTTTCCCCCTCAATTTTAAAAGTTGAACTCTACTTCTAGGTCAGAGGGGAAATTGTCTCAAGTTCTATTTTTATATGAGAACTTTATTACACATTAATTTATTTTTTGACAATATGCAAAACCTTGTATTCCAAATTTTTCTCCCTCTCTTACCCAACCCCTCCCCTAGAGAGCAAACAATCCAATATATGGTAAACATGCAATTCTTGTGTATATATTTCCACATTTTTCATGCTGCACAAGAAAAATCAGATCAAAAAGGAAAGAAAATGAGAAAGAAAAAATATCAAGCAAACAAAAACAAAAAATGTGAAGATCCTGTGTTGTGATCCACATTCAGTTTCCATAGTGCTCTTTCTGGATCCAGATGTCTCTCTCCATGACAAGTTTATTGGAACTGGCTTCAATCACATCATTATTTAAAAGAGCCACCTCTATCAGAGTTGATCATCACATAATCTTGTTGCTGTGTACAATGTTTTCTTGGTTCTACTCACTTCACTTAGTATCAGCTCATGTAAGTCTCTCCAAGCCTCTCTGAAATCATCCTGATGATCATTTCTTATAAAAAAATAATATTCCATAACATTCATATACCATAACTTATTCAGTCATCCCCCAATTGATGAGCATCTACTCAATTTCCAGTTGCTTCTCACTACAAAAAGGGCTGCAACAAGTATTTTTGCACATATGGGTCCTTTTCCCCTTTTTATGATCTCTTTTTCTGATACAAAACCACAGAGATACTGCTGAATCAGAGGGTATGCACAATTTGCTAGCCCTTTGGGCATAGTTCCAAATTGCTCTCCATGATGGTTGAATCAGTTCACAATTCCACCATCAATGAATTAGTGCTCCAGGTTTTCCACATCCCCTCCAACATTTATCATTTTTTTTTCTGTACTCTGAGCTACTCTTAGAGGTTTGTAGTGGTACCTCCAAGTTGTCTTAGTTTGCATTTCTCTAATCAATAGTGATTTAGACCATTTATTTTCATATGACTAGAAATGGCTTCTTATTCTGAAAATTGTTCATATCCCTGAAAATTGTTTGTTCATATCCTTTGACCCTTTATCAATTAGAGAATATCTTGAAGTCTTATAAATTTGAGTCAATTTCCTACATATTTTAGGAATGAGATCTTTATCAGAACTCTTGGATGTAAATTTTTTGCCCTAGTTTTCTACTTCCCTGCTAATATTGTCTGAATTGGTTTTGTTTATACAAAACCTTTTAAATTTAATATAATCAAAATTATCTATTTTGCATTTCATAATGTTCTCTAGTTCTTTTTTTGAACATAAATTCCTTCCTTCTCCACAAATCTGAGGGGTATGTTCTCCCAATTATTTTGCTTTCTTCTCCTCATTTGCTTATAGTATCACTTTTTATGTCTAAACCATTTTGACCTTATCTTGTTATAGGGTATTAGGTATTGGTCAATGCCTAGTATCTGTCATACTAATTTCCAGTTTTCCCAGCAATTTTTGTCAAATAGTAAGTTCTTATCCCAGAAGCCGGGGTTTGGGGGTTTATCAAACACTACATTACTATAGTCATTGACTATTGTGTCTTGTGACCCTAACCTATTCCACTCTATTTCTTAGGCAATACCAAATGTTTTTGATGATTACTGCTTTATATTTCATTTGCATTTTTTTCATTAATTCTTTTGAAATTTTTGACCTTTTGTTCTTTCAAATGAAATTTGTATTATGTTAAATGGAGTTTCTCTTTGTATCTCTTGCTGCCTGACTTTCTTGGTACCATATAGAAATGATGATTTATGTGGATTTGTTTTATATCCCACAACCTTGCTAAAGTTGTTAATTGTTTCTAGCAATTTTTAGTTGATTCTCTAGGATTCTCTAAGTATACCATCATATCATCTGCAAAGAATGATCATTGTTTTCCTCATTCCTAATTCCTTTAACTTCTTTTTCTTCTCTTATTGTTAAAGTTAACACTTCATCTTTTAATTTTTTTTTTATTTTTAATGCACATTGCTTCATGAATCATGTTGGGAGAGAAAAATGAGAGCAAAAGGGAAAAACCATGGGAGAAAAAAAAAAGAAAAATGAAGTGAACATAGCATGTGTTGATTTACATTCAGTCTCCATGGTTCTTTTTCTGGATGCAGATGGTATTTTCTTTTTTTTTTTTATTAATACTTTTTATTTGCAAAACATATGTATGGGTAATTCCTAAACATTAACCCTTACAAAGCTTTCTGTTACAAATTTTTCCCCCCTACTCCCCACCCCTCCCCTAGATAGCAGTATATCCACTACATGATAATTATGTTAGAATACTTAAATCGAATATATGTATAGTTATTGCCACACATCATTTTTTTGTTCAGGAGAAATCGTATCTATAAGAGAGAATAATCGGATAAAGGAAATACAATGCAAGCAAACATCAAAAGAGAACATGAAAATGTTATGTTGTGGTCCACATTTCACATCCCTCTCTCTAGGTGTATATGGCCTTCTTCACTGAACAATTGGAACTGGTTTGAAGCATTTCATTGTTGAAGAGAGTCATGTACATTAGAACTGATCCTCATATAGTACTGTTGTTGCCGTGTACAACGATCTCCTGGTTCTGCTCATCTCACTCAGCATCAGTTCATGCAAGTCTCTCCAGGCCTCTCTGAAATCATCCTGCTGGTCGTTTCTTACAGAGCAATAATATTCCATAACATTCATCTACCATAATTCATTCAGCCACTCTCCAGTTGATGGGCATCTACTCAGTTTCCAGTTTCTAGCCACTACAAAAAGAGCTGCCACAAACATTTTTGCACATGTGGGGACCTTTCCTTCTTTTATGATTTCTTTGGGATATAAGCCCAATAGAAACACTGCTGGGTCAAAGGGTATGCACAGTTTGATAACTTTTTGAGCATAGCTCCAAATTGCTCTTCAGAATGGTTGGATCCGTTCACAGCTCCACCAACAATGCATCAGTGTCCCAGTCTTCCCACATCCCCTCCAACATTCATTGTTATCTTTTCCTGTCATTTTAGCCAATCTGACAGGTGTGTAGTGGTACCTCAGAGTTGTCTTAATTTGCATTTCTCTGATCAATAGTAATTTGGAGCACCTTTTCATATGATTATAAATAGTTTTAATTTCATCATCTGAAAATTGTCTGTTCATATCATTTGACCATTTGCAGATGGTATTTTCTGTCCAAAATCTATTGAGATTGCTTTGGATTTCTGAACCACTGAGAAGAACCAAGTCTTTCTTAATTGATCATGACACATTCTTGCTATTATTGTGCACAATGTATTCCTGGTTCTGCTTATTTCACTCTGTAGTGATTTGTGTAAATCTTTTCAGGCTTTTCTAGAATCAGCTTGTTCATTTTTTATAGAAAAATAATATACCATTATTTTCATATACTACAACTTGTTCAACCATTCCCCAATTGATGGGCCTCTACTCATTCTTCAATTCTTTGCTACCATAAAAAGAACTGCTATAATCTTTTTGTACATGTGGGTCCTTTTCTCTCCTTTATGATTTTCTTGGAATACAGGCGCAATAATGCTGCTGCTGAGTCAAAGAGTATGCACAGTTTTATAGATCTTTGGGTAAAGTTCCAAATTTCTCTCCAGAATGGTTGCATCAGACCACAACTCCACCAACAATGCATTAGTGTCCCAATTTTCCCACATCTCCTGCAATATTCATAATTATCTTTTCCTGTCATCTTAGCCAGTTTGAGAGCTGTGAGGCAGTACCTCAGAGTTGTTGTAATTTGGGTTTCTCTAATCAATAGTGATTTAGAGCATCTTTTCAAATGAGTATAGATGGCTTTAATTTCATCAATTGAAAATTTTCTGCTTATATCCTTTGATTATTTATCAATTTGGGGAATGATTTATATTCCTATGGTTTTCACACAGTTCTTAAAACTTATAGAAATCAGATCTTTATCAGAAACACTGACTGCAAAGATTTTTCCCCAGCTTTGTTCTTCCTTTTTAATCTTGTTTCTGTTGGTTTTGTGTGTTCATATAGTTCTTGGCAGGTAGTTCCTATAGTTTTGATAGGTAGACCCCCAAGTATTTTATTGTGTCTACAGTTATTTTAAATGGAATTTCTCATTTCTTAAATGGGATTTGTCAATAATATAAAAATATTTTAAAAATGCTGATGATTTTGAGGGGTTTATTTTATATCCTGAAACTTTGCTAAAGTAAAGTTAACATTTCTAACACAATATTGAACAATAATGATAATAGTGGACAATCTTGTTTCACCCCTGATCTTATTAGGAATGCTTGTGGGTTTTCCCCATTACATTTGATTCTTGCTGATGGTTTTAGATAAATTCTACTAAGCATTTTAAGGAAAACTCCATTTATTCCTATGCTCTCTGGTGTTTTAATAACTGTTGTATTTTGTCAAGTGCTTTTTTTGCATCTATTGAGATAATCATATAATTTCTGTTAGTTTGGTTAATGAAATAGTTAACTATGCTAATAGTTTTCCTAATATTGAACCAGTCCTACATTCCTGGTATAAATTATTATCTGTTTTAAGCTCTTTTGCACGGGCCTCTCACTGAATCTGCTGGGCCAGGACTGCGGCTTGTGGTGCTGTAGATTTTTCCACTGCACTGGGCCAAATTCTACCTGTTATACTGTGGATGGAGGCTCACAATTTGCCTTCTGTAGTTGTGCTGAAGGTCTCACAACTGCTCTGATAATCCACTGAACTAGAATGATCTTCTGAACCAGCATAGAATAACCAATGCTGCTGTATTTTGTGCAAGCACCTCCCACTAGATTTCCTATGTCAGGCCTCTCTGCTCCTGAGCCTTTCTTCTCTGAGCCTATTCTGGGTCATGAGACAGGCCTTTCCTGCAGTCCTTCCAAAATGCCTTAAACTGGAAAGTTATTACAATCTGACTGTGTATTCTGTCGTTCCAAAATCCATTCAGAGGCTTGATCTAGCACTGATTGTGAGGGAAGCTGGGGAAAACTCAGGCAATGCCCTATCTACTCTCTGTCATCTTGTCTCTGCCCCTCATCTCCTTTAGTTAGATCAATTGTTGCTTTTGCTTTGTCTGAAATCAGGATTACTATCCCTGTTTTGTTTTTTTCTTTTAATCTTCAACTGAAGCATAATATATTCTGCTTCAGCCTTTTACATTTGTTCTACATGTATCTCTGTGCTTCGGATGTGTTTCTTGTAAACAACGTATTGTATAATATGTAGGGTTCTAGCTTTTAATCCACTGTGCTATCTGCTTCCATTTTATGGGAGAGTTCATCTTAATAACATTCCCAGTTATGATTACTAATTCTGGATTTCCCTCCATCCTATTTTTTTTCCTATTTATACTTTTCTCTCTCTTTTCATCCTTTTCCTTCTCAGCAGTGTTTTGTTCCTGAACCCTACTTATTAAAACCATCTCTAGTCATATGAAAAGGTGCTCCATATCACTATTGATCAGAGAAATGCAAATTAAGACAACTTTGAGGTACCACTACACACCTGTCAGATGGGCTAAAATGACAGGAAAAGATAACGATGAATGTTGGAAGGGATGTGGGAAAACTGGGACACTAATACATTGTTGGTGGAGGTGTGAACGGATCCAACCATTCTGGACAGTAATTTGGAGCTATACTCAAAAAGTTATCAAACTGTACATACCCTTTGACCCGGCAGTGTTTCTATTGGGCCTATATCCCAAAGAGATCTTAGAGGAGGGAAAGGGACGTACATGTGCAAGAATGTTTGTGGCAGCCCTTTTTGTAGTGGCTAGAAACTGGAAACTGAATGGATGCCCATCAATTGGAGAATGGCTGAATAAATTATGGTATATGAATGTCATGGAATATTATTGCTCTTTAAGAAATGACCAGCAGGACGATTTAAAAGAGGCCTGGAGAGACTTGCATGAACTGATGCTGAGTGAAACGAGCAGAACCAGGAGATCATTATACACAGCAACAACAATACTATATGATGATCAATTCTGATGGACATGGCTCTCTGCAAAAAAGAACTGTCTCAAACCAGTTCCAGTTGTTCAGTGAAGAAAGCCATATACACCCAGAGAGAGGGATACGAGATGTGGACCACAACATAACATTTTCATGCTCTCTATTGATGTTTGCTTGCATTGTGTTTCCTTTCTCTGATTTTCTTTTTTTTCTTGTAGATACAGTTTTTCTTGCACAACTTGTCAAGTACTCCAACATTATTAACATGTAGTGGACTTCCTGCCATCTAGGGGAGTAGAGGGGACTGGGGTAAAATTTGTAATGGAAAGCTTTGTAAAGATCAATGCTGAGGAACTACCCATACATATGTCATACAAATAAAAAGCTTTAATAAAAAAATAACAAAAAAATAACCTGAACCCTACTTCCCTCATTCTACCCTCCTTTCTATCAACTCTGACTCTTTCTTATCCCTTTCCTCTTCAACTTCTGCCCTCCCTTCAATTAGCCAACCCTTTTTCTTTCCTCTTTCCCCTCCTACTTTGTCATAGGGTAAGACAAATTTCTATACCCAACTGTGTGTATATATTTTTCTGCTTTTAAGTCAAATCCAATGAGATCAAGGTTCAAACAATGCTCATTCCCCTCCCTTCTTTCCTTCTACTACAATAGGTATTCTATGTCTCTTCATTTGATGCAATTTACCCCATTTTACCACCCCTTTTTTCTCCCAGTACAATCCTTTTTACATCCCTTAATTTCTTTAACATATGACATCAAAGTCAATTTACATCCAAATCCTCTGTCTATGTATACCTCTACTAACTAACTGCCCTAATAAGTATACAGTTCTCAAAAGTTATAAGTATCATTTTTTTTTTCATTTAGGGATATTTAGTTTAACCTTTAAATAACTTTTTTCTTTCTTATTTACATTTTTATCCTTCTCGAGTCTTGTATTTGGAGACTGAATTTTCTGTTCAGTTCTAGTCTTTGTATCAGAAATGATTAAAATCCTCTTCATTGAATGGTCATTTTTTTCCTCTGAATGTTCATTTGCTGGGTAGTTGGTTCTTGGTTGTATACCAAGCTCCTTTGACTTTTAGAACATCATATTCCAGACTCTCCAGTCCTTTAATGTGGAAGCTGTTAGCTGCTGGCTAATTCTGATGTTTGTTCCTGGATATCTAAATTGCTTCTTTCTGGCTATTAGCACTCTTTTCTCATTGACCTGATAATTCTGGAATTTAGCTACAATATTCCTTGAAGTTTTCATTTTGGGGTCTCTTTCAAGAGGTGATTGGTAGATCCTTCCTTCCTTCCTTCCTTCCTTCCTTCCTTCCTTCCTTCCTTCCTTCCTTCCTTCCTTCCTTCCTTCCTTCCTCTGCTCTTTTCTCCCATCCTCTCTTTCTCCTTCCCTCCCTTACCTGAATTAAATCTGGACTATCAACATGAGGTAAATACCATTATCTTTTATTTTTATGAATAGATAGATAGATAGATATGGATATAGATATATACATACATACATGCATACATAAATACATGCATACATGCATACATACATACATGAAACTTCCATTTTTTT
>JAJPUD010012815.1:0-31067 GCA_023553655.1 Myrmecobius fasciatus
ACTTCCTGCCATCTAGGGGAGGGGAGGGGACTGGGGCTAAAATTTGTAATGGAAAGCTTTGTAAAGATCAATATTGGGAAACTACCCATATACATGTTATACAAATAAAAAGCTTTAATAATAAAAAAAATAATAAAAAATAATAAAAATGAAAAAAAAAGCAAGGAACAGTGTGATTAGGTTTAGAAGATTTTTCATTATATGATTACCTGTACTCATGCAGAACGCTGATGTATTTCATACTACTTTTTTTTTCCTATGTACATTTAAATACTATCTTTTAAAAAGAGTTAGCTTTTGTTTTAACTACTTTTGTTTTTTTTGCTGTCAATAGTCTTGTTTTACTTTGTACACTAAAGAGCAATGCATGCATTAGTTGTATATTTGCATTGTTTTCCTTTAAAGCATATATATATTTTTGTTGAAATTATTTCCTCACAGAATAGCATAAATCATTTGAATTCTTAGCTCAAGCATACAAATTCAGTGATGGGACTTCTTGAAAACAAAGATATTAGATAAACTTTTTTTCTTGTATATTTGCTGTTTACTAGTTGACAGGAACTTTTCAGTAGGCAAACTTGAAAAACTTGCAGACATGATATTGTCTGACACTGGCGAAAAAACTTAGGTACCCCAGAATTCTTTTTGTAGCAGTAATTGACTTAAATAGATTTTATATATATTTGTAATTTTGAAATACCATGTCATGAAATACATCAAAAGAACCTTTGATATAATAAAATGGCCAGTCTTTCATTTGTAAGCATATTAAATATATTATTTTAATATATTATGATTATGTATATTAAATATACATACACATTACACACATACATGTATAATGTCTGTATATATGTATATGCACAAATGCAAATTATTTATACATGTGTGTATCATTTTCTTTCCACTGATATTAGAGAGGTAGAAGTTTGGTCCCTTAGGCTTAGGTGTAATTTATTCTAATTGTTTTGTATATATCAGTATGATATTTTATCAAAATTTTGAAAGTGGCTTGATAGCAAATTATTAAATATAAAAGAAATGTTTGATTATTTCTTATAACCATTTAAATATGGAATTTAAAGATCAGAAGATATAACTAGTATCAGCATTTAGTGTACCTTGTAAGTGTCTTTGTATGTAACTTTTTACAATTTAATTAAATTATATAGAATACAGTACATTCCATAATTATTACAAAGTTCTACCTCAGAAATGCTTTAGGACAACTTTAAAACATTAACATATTTCAAATACTATGTGTTATGGTTGTCTTTGGGTTTTTCCCTTATGTACATGCTTTTGTGTACTTTTTAGAAATCCTAGGTTTTATGAAATATGCTGATCTTATATGAAGTCAACTAATGATAATACCATCAGCTGTATTCTTAGTATCTTTTGGAGCTTCTAAGAAAATAAACATTTACACCAATCTTTTATACAAGTAAATCTATAAATTGTTCATTAAAATTATGTACATGTGCATGTCTCTACTGAGTCTGTATCCCAAAGAGATCAAAGAAAGAAAATGATCCACATGTGCAAAAATGTTTGTGGCAGCCCTTTTTGTAGTAACTTGAACTTGAAACTGAGTGGATTCCCAGCAGTTGGAGAATGGCTGAAGAAGCTATGGTATATGAATTTTATGGATTATTATTGTTCTATAAGAAATGATCAGCAGGATGATTTCAGAAAAGCCTGGAGAGACTTACATGAACTGATGCTACATGAAGTTAGCAGAACCAGGAGATCATTATACATGGCAACAACAAGATTATATGACAATTCTGATGAACCTGGATGCTTTCAAAAATGAGGTGATTCAGGCCAGTTCTGAGGGTCTTGTGATGAAAAGAAACATTGGTGCCCAGAGAGAGGACTGTGGGCACTAAGTATGGATCACAACATAGTATTTTCACTCTTTTTATTGTTGTTTGCTTCCATTTCATTTTCTTCTCATTTTTATTCCTTTTTGATCTGATTTGTCTTATTAGCATTATAATTGTGGAAATATGTAAAGTGATATTACCAATCCAAATTCTTGAATGAAATTTAAGGTAAGGATGAAAATAGACTTTAAACCGATATTAGAGAATGATTTCACTTTAATCCTCCCAGAACTAGGATAATCTAACCAGATACTAAAAAAGAATAAAGCAATAGATTGTTTAAAAAGTCAAATATCAGTGAAGAATTTTAATGGGAATGAAATGTCATACATACAATTTTTTGTTTTATTTTCTATTGTACATAGCATCATTACAAAAAAAAAAATGGCCAGGTTTTGGGACATAAAAAAATCTCACAAGCTAATGCAGAAATAAGAAATGCACTCTTTTTGGTATATTAAAGAAATAAAAGTTATATTTAATAATGAGTCTTGGAAGTAAAGACTAAAAATTACTTGGAAATTAAATAATCTAATTCTAACTGAATGGGACAAAAATAATCATGAAAACAATCATTAGTTTTATTAAAGAAAATGACTGCCATGAATATTCAGAAATTTGGAAGCATAGCCAAAGTACTATTAGGAGTGATTTTTATATTTCTAAATGTTTATTTATGTTAGTAACAAAAAGAAAGAACGAAGCAATGAATTGGGCATACAACTGAAAGACAGAATTTAAAAATTCCAAATCCCTAATTAAATATCAAATTATAAATCCTGAAAATCAAAGGAGAAATTAATAAAACCAAAAGCAAAATTGAAATAGTAGATAAAACTATGATCTGATTTTATGGGAAAAAAATAAAATTGATAAGCTATGGGTTCCTTTAATGTTTAAAAAAAGAAATGAAGAAAAACAAGTTATTAGTCTCAAAAATTAAAATGATATATGCAAAATCAATGAAGATGAAAATAAAGCAATTATTAGAATATATTTTTGTCTAACTATATACCAATAAAATGATTCTAAATTAAATGAATAAATATTTACCCAAATAAATTAAAAAACTGTCAAAATAAAAAAAAATAAATAGAATACAATAAGTATTCTCTAAACAATTTTTATTAAACCATAATTAGTTTCCTTTGGAAAAAAAAAAGCAAAAAATGAAAAAACCGATTAACTCACAATTAAAATCTGAAAGGATTATTAAATGAACTGATGTAAATCATCAGTATTTCTATGTATTATAACGAAACCCAGCAGGACAATATAGAAAGAGAAATTCCACTTAAGATAATTGCAGACAATATTAAACATTTAGGATTCTACCTAACAAAGAACACTGCAACTATAAGAGAATATTAATTTTTCATGGGTAAAGTAAGACAGTATAATGAAAATCACATCATTTAAATTAATTTTAATCTATGGAAATGGGAATAGTTGGTGATTAAATAAGAAATAGATAAATGGAAGTAAAATGTATTTTTGATTATATAAAATTAAAAAAAAAGGTTTTTGTACAAGCAAAATAAATATGACCAAAATTTTAAAAGAGGAAATAATTAACAACCTTAGCAATGTTTCAGGTCATTAAATAAACCTACATAAATCTTCAGAATTTCTACATAATACAAACAATGTGAAGCAGGAAGAGATAGTAAAGGGAAATATATCTGCATAATTGTAAACAATAAGAAATACTCAGGAGTCAAAATACCAAGACAAATTCAGGAGCTATATGATCACAATTATAAACCACTTTTCACATAAAAAAAAGCTTGATGTAAACAAGTGTAAAAATTTTAATCACTCATGGATTTTCAGGATTTATATTTTATATATATATATATGCACACACATATATGTATATATATATACATATAATAAAAATGACTATTTTGCCTAAATTTATTTACTTATTTATTCAGTGCCATAACAATCAACCAATAAATTATTTTGTAAGGTTAAAAAGCGTATCAAATGGACATGGCTCTCTTCAACAATGAAATGTTTCAAACCACCTCCAATTGTTCACTGAAGAAAGCTATATACACCCAGAGAGAGGGATGTGAAATGTGGACCACAACATAACATTGTCATACTCCTTCACTGATGTTTGCTTACATTGTGTTTCCTTTATCTGATATATTGTTTGTGTAGATAAGATTTTTCTTGCACAACAATGATAAGTTTGGAAATATGTATACATATATTCGATTTGCCAATATTTTAACGTAGTTAACATGTAGTGGATATCCTACCATCTAGGAGAGGGGTGGGGGGTTGGGGGGAAAATTTGTAACAGAAAGCTATGTAAGAGTTATTGTTGAAGAATTACCCACACATATGTTATGCAAATAAAATAAAAAAATAATTTAAAAAAAGCGTATCAAAATTAAGATGGAACAGGCCAAGAATATAAAAGGAACAAATAAAATAAAATATGAAGGAAGGTGATGTAGCGGTAACAGATTTCAAACTGTAATACTAGTTAGTAATCATCAAAATAATGTATTGACTAAGAAATAGAATGGTTGAGACTTTCAAGTCAAAATGGCAGAGTAAGTAGTAAATCACCTTAACTCTCCTATATTTACCTCCAAACAACCATAAAATAGCACCCTAATAAAAATCCTAGAACAACAGAAGCAGCAAAAAGATGTGGAAAAATAATTCGATAGCCCAAGATTGTCAAGAAATGGCTTTCTCACTCAGGTAAAAAAAAAAGAAGCACAATCCAAAATAAGAAGTATCATAGTAAGACAGCAGAAACCTGGCACAAGAAGCCTAAGCGAGTGCCCCTTCCATCCTGTTAACAGAGCTCAAAAATGGATCTTTCTTTCTTTCTTTCTTTCTTTTTCAGTAATAGTCTTTTATTTTTAAAATACATGAAAAGATAATTTTCAACATTCACCCTTGTAAAACTTTGTGTTTCAGATTTTTCTCCCTCCCTTTGCTTCAGTCTCCTCTCCTAGTCAATAAACAATCCAATCTATATCAAACGTACAATTATTCTACACATATTTCAGAATATATCATGATGCTCAAGAAAAATCTGATCAAGAAGAAAAAAATGAGGAAAAAAAGAAAAACAAACAAACAACAAAAAAGGTGAGAATACTTTGTTGTCATCCGAATTCAGTCCCCACAGTTCTCTTTGGGGATGCAAACAGCTTCCTCCATCACAAATCTATTGGAATTGACCTGAATCATCTCATTGTTAAAAAGAGCCAAGTCCATCAGAGTTGATCATTGCATAATCTTGTTACTATGTACAATATTCTCTTGGTTCTACATCAGTTCATGAAAGTCCCTTCAGGTCTTTCTGAAATTATCTTGCTGATCATTTCTTATAGAATAATATTCTAAACATTCACATACTATAATTTATTCAGCCATTTCCCATTTGATGGAAATCTGCTCAGTTTTCAGTTTCTCATCACTACAAAAAAGGCTCCTAAAAACATTTTTGCACATGTGTGTTCTTTTCCCTTTTTTATGATCTCTTTGGATACAGACAGTAAAGACATTGCTGGACCAAAGGATATGCACAATTTGATAATTGACAGCATATTTCAATAAATTATCAAGAAAAAATACCATGATATCTTGAAGCCAGAGGATAAAATAGTCATTAAAAGAATCCATCAATCATCTCAAGAAAGATACCTATCCCCTCCCAAGGGGGCAAAAAAAAAACCTCCAAGAATTATTCCAGTCAAATCACAGAACTATTAATGCAAGGAAAAAAATACTAGGAATGGGGGAAAAGAAACAATTCAAATATCAAGGAGTGAATATCAGGAATTCATAGGACTTAGCAGCTACAACATTAAAGAACTGGAGGTCATGGAACATGGTATTCTGAGAGGCCAAGGAGCTAGGACTACAAGCAAAAATCAGTTACCTGATGATCCAATCATTTTAGGGGACAATCTGGATCTATGCAAAAAGGGCTATAAAACTGGAAAAAAGGAAGGAATGAAGGGAGGGAGAGAAGGAAAAAAGAAGGAAGGAAGGAAAGAAGGGAGAGAGAGAAGGAAAGAAGAAAGGAATGAAATGAGGGAAGGAGGGTAAGAAGGAAGGTAGGAAAAAAGGAGGGAAAAAAGACGAAAGGTATAGCAGGCCACAGATAGTGGGGGAACTCTGGGTGAGGTATAAGACTCTTCAGCTCTTCATATCCCCTAAGGACTCTCTGCTTTCCTGAGAAGTCAGAGGGCAGTGACAACCTGTGTCATAATTAAAGCAGAGTGATACTGCATGGCAAGGAGACATCTACATACAATACCAAGTTGTTTATGTGGTTCTGCATGTTCAGTATATAGTTAGTGTATGCGCAGTTTTGCTTTGGTTATATAAGCATGTTAGAGTATATAAGGCTGAGAGAGTTTGGAATAAACAAACTTTATGTTTGACCATCCATGTGAGTCTTGCCTCATCACTCCTCCACTAAGTTCAAAATCTTGGGCTGGTACAGAGGTGCTCCAGAGAGCTAGTCCTTATATAACAAGAAGGAAAAAATGAAGGAGGGAAGAAGGAGAAAAAGGAGGGAAGGATGAAAGGAGGGAAGAAGAGAAGAGAAGAAAGGAAGGAAGGAAGGAAAGAAAAAGGGATGTAGAAAGGAAGGGAAGAAGACAGGAAAGAAGGGAAGAAGAAAGGGAGGAAGAAAGGAAGGGAAGAAGAGAAGGAGGGAGGGAAGGAAGGAATCTTTACACTGGGTAGCTCTAATAGGGGCCTCATTTCTCAAATATGTAGAAAACTGAGACAAAATAATACAAGTCATTGCCCAACTGATAAATGGTCTAAAGATACAGATATTCAGTTTTCAAATGAAGAAATCAAAGCTATCTGCATGCATATGAAGAAGTGCTTTAAAGCATTTTTGATTAGAGAAATGCAAATTAAAACAACTCTAAGGTATAGTGTCATACTTACTAGATTAGTTAATATGATTCAAATAAAGAAAATTATAAATGTTGCAGAGAATATAGGAAATCTTCACTTTTATTTTTTAAATGGAAAATGTTTCAAATAATCATTTAGAGAATGAGATAGAGATTAATTTTATATGGCACATGATAAAAAATAAACATTTTGATAGTGATATTGCTTGCATATATTTTTTTATCAAAGCTTTTTATTTGTATAACATATGTATGGGTAGTTCCCCAGCGTTGATCTTTACAAGGCTTTCCATTACAAATTTTACCCCCAGTCCCCTCCCCTCCCCTAGATGGCAGGAAATCCACTACATGTTAATAATGTTGAAATGCTTGAGAAGTTATGCAAGAAAAATCTATCTACAAGAAAAAAAAAAGAATCAGAGAAAGGCAACACAAGCTTGCATATATTTTTAAGAAGCCTCTTTGATTTCTCTACATATTTGTTTGTAAAACAAAAATATTTTAAAAGTATGATAACTACACTTGTCCACCAAAAATCTCAGTGCCTTGTTTTAATGCAATACAATAGCAATACATCATTGCCGGGTCTTATGATCTGGCACTAACAATGAATGAATTTAAAACTTACCACAGATACAGCAACATTATGTGGAAACAGTTCAGAACATTGTCCTATTTTTGTTGGAATACATTAATCACAAACTTGCCTTTGTGGAAACAAAATGCCTAAAAATTGAATATTTTTTTTTAATTTCTAGAAAGGTAGCATTTTTTTCAGACAGGAGTTTGTTAAAAAAAGAAAATTGAATCTCAATATGAGTAATTTCCTCCTGCCCTTTTAATTTCCTCACTCCAATTTTAATAAATACACAATATTTTTACCTACTACTATTTTTTAGCTGGAATTAGGTAAAAATCCAATGTACTCACAAATCTCCAACATATATTTATATTATTATGGACACTGCAATGGTGATAGCATAGCCAGTGAGAAAATACCATGTAATATGTTAGCGAAATCAGAGATTACAATGTATGCACATAATGTATGCAATCTATCTACAATGATAACATACACTTCAATATTCTCATTAAACAGGTAGAAAGGATGTCATTGGGGAATAGTATAAATAGCGAACAAAAATGTTTAGAGAATCAGACTGTGAAACAAGAATCAACAATGGAAAACTTGTGTCTTCCATTGATATCACTTCAATGCTAAAAGAATAAAAGGCTTAACACTTTGTATGATGTCCTGTGGCAAATTTATGGGAAAAAATGGGAAAAATGGCAAAAGATGTATCAGTGCGGACTGACTCCTACATCCATTATTGAAAGGAATACTCCTCCCAGTGAGAGCACAGGGTCACTTTCATTCTGATATTTTCAGGAAATAATATATAGACACATATTTTGTAGAACCATTAGGTGGTACAAGGTTTGGAGTACAGGGCTTGGAGAAATCTGGGCAAGTTGGTAATACTTGATTTAAAAGTAGTTTTTGACACATGATGGCTACATGCATTTGGACAAGCACTATTGGTCTCACAATATTCTAACTGCCTCTTTAAATCTACAAATTCACCTGACTTGGTAGATACCTGTTTCTTCATCTGAGAATTCCATACATCAGTGAAATCACAGCATCAGTAATTATTCTCATTATAAGGGATTTCGTTTTAAGTCCTTAAAAGCTAAGCCATTATTAACCAATTAATAGACCTAATATCTTGACTAGACTGATAGTCTGGAGAAACATGTACCACTTAAGAATGCATCCATTGGCTTAAGTAATTATTTCACCTATTCATCTTTCTGTACTCTTTTCAATACGACTTAATGAACTCAAACCTTCATCCTTCATTTTAACTAGATTAATTATCTTCCAGTTGGGTTTACCTCACAAGATTTTTTCTTTCTGGCAATCTTAATGAGAGGTAGAATCATATTGTGGTCAGAGAGCTAGATTTGGATCCAGAAAGATTTGTGTACAAATCTTCACTGACAAATATTGACTGTGTAATTACAGATAAGTCACTGAATATCAATTATAGTTTATAAATAGTTCTTGATGCATATAAGGAGATATTTTCTTTATTGGTAATTGATTGGCAAAAGAGGAATCAGAAGTCTGACTCCTAACCCACTTTCTACAAAGAAAAGAACAAAATAAAGTCAATAGAAAAAAAATAATTAAATCTAGAATATTATAGTGATATAAATTGTTTTCATTTTATATGATTTTATTTTTCCAATTAATTGTAAGGATAATTTTTACATTAATTTGTGAAAAATTTTGAGTTCCAAATTTTTCCTCTCCCTTTTTTCCTAAAATGGTAAACAATTTTATATTAGTCATATAAATGAAATCATGTAAATATATTTCTGATATATTTCATGTAAAATATATATTAGTTGTATTCTGAAAGGAGAAATGGACAAAAACAAAAAAATGAAGAAAATAAAAATAGTATAGTTTTATCTGCATTCAGATTCCATTAATTCTTCTTCTGAATGTGGATAATATTTTCTATCAGGAATCCTTTGTAATTGTTTTGGATCACTGTATTGCTCAGAAGAGTTATAATTAATGATTGATAATCACACAATGTTTCTGTTAAATAAATTATAAAATCCTCAGAAAAGGTAAATAAATGATTAAGTGTTTAACCATTTATTAAGTATATATAATTAATTATTAATCAATAATTAATGATTCTTCTTATCTCAATATCCAGATCATGAAAAGACAACAGAATAAACGTAAATTCAACAGATATCAATATTAATAAGAAGTCTTCTTATCAATAGCAGGAAAGAACATCTTTCTTATCATTAGAATCAGAAGCAGTGTCTAGGTTTTTTTTTTTATTTTAATACATGTATTTTATACATATTCCTTTGAAAAAAACTCTAGGATTTGTTGTTCTCTATTTTTCATCATGATGTATTGGATAGGGCATAAGGCAGTACATTTGAAATCAGAAATATTGGGAATAAATTTCTCCCACAGTCTTATACTAACTGAGCAAAATTGGGAAGACACCACCTCTATGTGCCTCAAAATTTTTGTGGAAATATTTATGTTGAATCATATTATAATCATGAAAACTTGCATGTCAAAAATTATATTGAAAATATTATCTGGGACATAGATCAATGGATAATGGGGTTAGCAACTGTGTTGTAAGAGAGCTACCAAAGGGATGTTAAAAGAGTTATCCTAATCCCTTTGGGATATTCAAAGAGCTTAAGAAAGGTCTTCAGAATTGCAATAGATATTCTCTGAAGATTTTATATGAGGAAATGGATAAGAAACAAGCAAGATAAATAATCATGGATTATTATTTACACTGGAGAACAATGAGGGGATGCAATGAGGTGATATGACTCATTGGCTTCTTAAGGTGTCTTCCAGCTCTAAATCTAAAATAAAATTGGCAAAAAGTAGAAAGGCCAAGTACTTAAAAGCAGTATATAATTAAGAACAAACCATTCTAATCTAAAGTTAGAAGATCTTTAATTTGAACTCTTCTAGTCATGTATTTTGTAAATTTGGACAAATAAATTGACCTCTTTAGCTACAATTTCTTCATGTGTTAAATGAAGATGTAACACTAATTGATCTCTATCATTTTATGAATCTATGAATCTAGTCTGAAGAACAGCACAAAAGAAATGTAAAGGACATAATGCATTGACTATGGGTACAGAAATTAGTTGTATTTCTGTACCCAATTCTATAATTTGCATTAAATTAAATTAAAATAAATTAAAATGCCATTTTGCATCAAATATTGCCAATCATTTATAAATTGTAATGAAATATAAAATTAAATTGTATTATCATTATTGATCAAATCATAAGACTATTTCTCTCATATGAAACACAACATCCTGTTTTCATTAAAACTCTCACAGTTTCTCCTTATTAATTTTCCTGTTTTGTTTTTAGTTTCAATGTCATTTTGGTTTTACTACAGGTCTTTCTCCTTTCCACTTTCTAAGAGATTCCAACTGGGATAATAGATAAATGCCCGACAGATCTTTATTTAGGACAGTATCATAGCAATGGGAAATAATAGAGACAGACGAACTAAACTTAAATAGCAAATATCTATTATTGTATATTTGGTGAGATAAAATATTTTCATTCCTTTAAGTGTTGTATGAAACAAATTCAATTTATGTCATCCTTGGAAAAAATAGTATCCCTCTGTGAAGAAAGGTCCTGATATTTAGTCAGATACTATGTTTATTACTGACAAGTATTTAAAAACAATCCGACATTTGCCTACAAACTGAGAACCACATAAAGGGTTTTCTTTTTAATTAGAAAACCAGATTTAATATAGCTGGTCCAATTAAAAGGTCAGAATTAATCAGCCTCTCCCATAATTCTTTCAGGCAGATCTTCCTTATTATTATATTCATCTTACAGGTTTTATGACTACTGCCCACATGAATTTTTTTTAAATGGTATTGCATTCAATATATTGTATTGACAGACTAACCCAACTGAAATGGGGGAAGAATAAGTGAAAAAATACTAAAATAAAATATGAAATGATGTAAGTAGATAGCTGGCTTTAAAAATGGCTCAGTGGGATACAAATAAGTAAAATGTGTGGATGAAATGAATTGGAACTGAATCTATTTGCATTACGGATTGAACATGATGTGCTCAGTAGGAAGGTAAGAAACACTTCACTGAACAATAGAAAAATAAGAGGAATATTTCAGCAATGCTTCAATATTATAAAAATGAGCTCTTATTGTTCATCCTTCTGCAGCCATTTTTTTCTCTCTAAGAAAAAAAAATTCAGTGGTCTTTTAACATCTCTATTTTTTTCTGCTCATACATTTTGTCCTTAAAAGTAGACAGTAATTCAAGTAAAACTGATGAATATTTCTTTCAGATTAACCAATATCTTTTAAAGATTTCCACTTTTTTGATGCTTAAAGTTTGCTTTATTGTTCTGCAACCTTTTCCAGGAACCAGTCTTGCAAAATCCTTTCATGTGAAAAATAAGTGATGTTGAAATCAATTCACATTTGTAAAAGAAGGGAAAGAGATCAGAAATACCCAGTTCTTCTAAAAACCATTCTATGTCAAAGTAAAAACAAAGAGAAGAAATAATTCCATTGTTGTCATCATCATTAATCTTTATATCCAACATCAGCAAATGGAGTATACCAAATAGAGAAATGCCTATGAGAGGAAAAATTCCCAATGGTCAGAAATCTTCAGAGGGAAATGATCTTGATCATTATTTTAAATGAGTCTATAAGTGATTTCACAATGCCCCAAAGCAGTAGTCAATTCCATTAGTTTATAGCATGTTCCAATTATTTATTATCTAGTTCAATTAGTGTTTTTAATCAGCACATTTTTCCTCAAACAATATACAGGGGGACAATGTTCAAAAGACTTAATATTTGGCAAGAAAACTACTTGCCACCAAGTTTTTAAAAAGAAAGAAAGAAAAGTCATCCCCACATTATCACCTGTGTGACCTTGTATACTTAACCTTTGCAGACCTAAATATCTTCATCTTTAAAAATTTAAATAATAATGGAATTAAAAAGTCATAATTAGAAAGTTCCTTAGAAGAAAATTAGTCCCAACTTTATTTGGGGGAAAATGTAGAGGTGGTCATAGAACTTTTGCTTAAAAATCTGTTATGAAGGCAAATCTACTTGAGTTAGGTAAGCTTATTTTCAGAGTTAACAATTGATATTTTTTTTCCTTTAATAAAGTCTAAATTTGCCCTTTTTGTAACTTCCATTCTACATTTTATCTAGTGGGAAAAAGTAAAATAATTCTTACCTTTCTTATAGGTGACTTCAATGTTTGTCTCTCCATCTCTCTGTCTCTCTGTCTTTGTCTCTGTCTGTCTGTCTGTCTCGGTATCTGTCTGTCTCTCTCCCCCTCCCTCTCTTTCTCTCCCTCCCTGTATCTATCTCTGTATATATCTCTATCTATCTATGTATCTATCTAGTAATTTTCTAGCTATAATTTTCCTTCAAATCTAATATACCCTCTTCTTTCAATTGAACTTCAGAAGCCATAATTCCAAAGTCCTTAATCATCCTGGTTTTCTTCCTCTGGACGCTCTCTAGTTCATTAATGTCCTTCCTAAACTGTGATATTTAGAATTGCATCCTAATACACTGCAGCATGGATAGAAAACCAGACCTGGAGTTAAAAGAGAACTCATCTTCCTGAATTCAAATCTAGCTTCAAATACTTAGCAGCTGTATGGTCCTAGGTATGTAATTTAACCTGGTTTGCCTTAGTTTCCTCATCATCAATACATGTGCTGAAGAAAAAAAAATTTTCAAAACACTTCAGTATCTTTTCCAGGAAAACCTCAAATAGGGTCACAAATAGTTGGACATTACCTGAAATGATTGAACAACAACATTATACAGCAAATGTAGATTGACCCAGGCTGAATATAGTTTGACCTTTATCTGCAATGTACTAGACAGTATGTACATTTTAAGTTCAGTCCAAATTTATCTATTGGACGGTATACCTCATAATGGGCTCTCATTAATCTGGTAATATACCTAAAAAGAAAACTTTTCTTTAAAATAATAAATATTTGCTCAGTAGGTAGAGCATCAATCCTGAATTCAGGAGGACCTGAGTTCAAATTTGGTCTCAGGCACTTTATACTTCCTGTGTGACCCTGGGCAAATCACTTAATCCCAATTGCCTAAGCTAAAATAAAATATTAAATATTTCTTCTAATTGTTTTGATACAAGCACTTTAGAAACCTTAAAGCACTATATTATTAGTATATTAAAAGCCCTTAAGTAAACACTATGTTAATTATTATTATAGCAATTGAGACTATAACCATAATGAAAGGCAATGAGAAAAATCTAATTCAATTAGCATTTCATTATGAATTTAAGGACTCACTGTTGCTAAATATTAGCATTTAAAATATTTTAAAACACACATGCACAGTAAAAGTGTTCATTTGGTAAAATACTTTGTGGAATGGTATGAGTTTTTAAATGTGAAGTAGATAAACCTCTGACTTCCTTTAACTTCCATATTACAAAGAAAGATAAAAAGATGGAAAAACAGATCTGTAGCTAATAATATCAAAAGAATTTACCTTGATAGTTCTGAATATCTGGTTTTTCTCTATGTTTTACTAGATTAGAATGGCATTGCTTACAAAGTATATTGGTAATAAATGTTGAAAAAATTCATTATCTTTGTGTATCTTTCTGTTTATTTATATCTTTTGTTCTGTCCATCTGTCTGTCTCTGATTTTCAGTCTTACTATCTCTGTCTCTCTTTTTCTCCAATTATTCATTCGTTTATTTATTAAGAATATGCCTTTTTTGCCAAAGTTGGAAATGTAGTAACCATTCATGAATTCAATTCCCATATTAATTGCCATGACAGCTTCTACATCCTTCATTTTTTCCCAGCATAAACTGTTTTGCCCTTTCTTAGGTTGGTAGTCCTTTATTCTCAGGGACTCATAGACTTTATCCAGTTGAATCATTCAAGTGGCTCAGTAGATAAAGCACAATACTAATTGGGACAATAATTTCTTTCTCTTTTTGGGAAAAAGAGTGAAGACAGGAAAAAACAAGACCCTAGTGTTTTCCCCTATTGGGAAGTCCCAGTAAGGACACTATTTTCAGCAATTCCTAACAGTGTAAAATCTCAGAGTTACCTAGGAACACTTAAATGGTTAGTGATTTTTTTCCATAGATGGAATGTGGTATTAGATGTGGATTAGATAGCTAGCTTCTGGTTCAAATCCTTTAGGATATGAGCCTATATATGTGATTTTGGAGACATCCTTCTGTCTACTAATTACTTTACAATATGATTTATGTATGCATATATGTTTCCACATGCATTTGGAAACACATAATTACAGTATCTGTTGCTTTTAGAATATTATATCAACTCCATATTGTCTTTCAATTTACTTTAAACGTGCTTGCCAATCTACCTTTCCATTCTCATTTAACATTACACCTTTCCTATACTCTGTGATTCAGCAAAACTAGCTCAGTGGCTTTCCTCTCAAACATGTACTTAATTATATAGAATTTATTTGCATTTATTCTATGTGCTCATTTATATACTTCTTGTCTTCTCCATTAGAAGGCAATTGTGAGTTTGGATTTTTTTTCTTTGTATTTCAATCCTTAGTGCCTAATATAATGTCTAACTAGGTGTTAAATAAATGCTTACTAATTGGACAAACATGTATAAATGTATGCGCAAAATTTCCAGATGCTATTGTCACAGTAAAAATTAGAATGCTAAAAGTATGCCTCACATAAGTATGTTGTTATATAAAAATATTATTTTTACAATTATTATCTTTAATGAAGAAGAGGTCCTTCTTATTGGCAAATTTTCAGGTAAGAAGTTAAATATCACTGATGATGCAGGGTCAAGGAATACATCAGGAATACAAATTCCATGGGAGAAGCATTACTTTTTAATTGTTACCTGATGTCGATTCTACCTGACTTACTTTATTACATTTTTGTTTTTATTTTTTGTAACTGATGAATATATACGAAATCATTAGAGAAACTTTGTTTTATGGCTGAAATTTAGTTAGAAGTTTCCAATTGACTAAATCCATATTTAGAGAAAAAATTTCAATTATTAGAAAATTGAGTGGTTCAAAGATAAATGTATCTAAAAAGAAATGTCAAGAAAGGATCATTTTGATGAGAGGGATATCCCCACTATTATTTCTAGTGTACACTTGGATTAAACAAACATAATTATTTGCTATCAGTAACAAGTGAATATAGACTTGGACCTTATTGTTTTTGGTGTAATTCGAAATATGTAGAGATTAGCATGGGGTAAGTAGAAAGATGAAGAAACCAAAAAGGAAGCCAGGCATTAAAACTTTTCCAAATGGCATTTTGATATTGTCACCAAGGGCTCTGTTATGAAAGGCACTATTGGTTCCTTGAAATCAGCTTCATGAAATCTGCTTCCCATAAATCACTTTAGTAATCTGTTTATCAGAAATTGTATCAAATCTATTTTAATTAATTTTGGTTTTATGTCTTTAGTTGAATCTGTTTCAGCTTATAACACCTCTATGCATTTTTCTTTTCTGTCTAAATTAAGTTTCATTATATTTGATGTAATTTTACTTCTTTCAAATTTTAAGAAATTTTCTGTGAATTTAATAAGAATATTTTGGATTTTTGTGACCAAGCCTATATTCATTCCTTCTACCATCTGAGTTAAAAGCATGCAAAATTTCTTTTTTTTCCTTCTTTTAAAAAAAAATTGAAGCTTTTTATTTTAAAAACATATGCACAGATAACTTTTCAACATGGAACATTGCATGGCCTTTTGTTTCAGATTTTCCTGGTTTTCCCCCCATCCCCACTCTTAGATGGCAAGCAACCCAATATATGTTATACATGTTAAAATATATGTTAAATCCAACATATTTATATAATTCTCTTGCTGCACAAGAAAAATTAGATCAAAAAGGAAAGAAAATGAGTAAGAAAACAAAATGCAAGTGAACAAGATTGAATAGAGTGAGAATGCTATGTTATGATCCACATTCAGTTCCCATAGTCCTCTCTTTGTGTGTAGATGGCCCATTACAAGATCATTGGAGCTGGCATCAATCATCTCATTGTTGGAAGGAGTCATATTCATCAGAGTTGATCATCATTTAGTCTTGTTGCTATTTACAAAGATCACCGGTTCTTCTCATTTCACTTAGCATAAGTTCATGCAAGTCTCTCCAGGCCTCTCTGAAATCATCCTGCTCATCATTTCTTTCTTTTTTTCTTTTCTTTGTTTTTCAAGCTTTTTATTTACAAAACATATGAATGATTTTTCTACATTGAACTTTGCAAAAACTTTTTTCCCCAAGCTTTTCCCCTCCTTCCCCCCACCCTCCACCCTAGATAACAGGTAATCTAATACATGCTAAATAGGATAAATTATATGACAAATACATTACAGGTATAAATATCTATACAGTTATCTTACTGCACAAGGAACATCAGATCTAGAAAGAGAAGAAGAAAAAACAACCTAAGAAGGAAAACAAAATGCATGGAAATATTCACAGAAAGCGCTAAAATGCTGTGTTGTGGTTCACACTTAGTTCCCACAGGCCTCTCTCTGGATGTATATGACTATCTTCATCGCTGAACAATAGGAACTGGTTTGAATCACATCATTGTTGAAGAGAACCATGTCCATCAAAATTGATCATCGTATAGTCTTGTTGCTTTGTATAATGTTCTCCTGGTTCTGCTGATTTCACTCAGCATCAGTTCATGGAAGTCTCTCCAGGCCTCTCTGAAATCCTCCTGTTGGTCGTTTCTTACAGAACAATAATATTCCATAACATTCATATACCATAATTTATTCAGCCATTCTCTAATTGATGGGCATCCTTTCAATTTCCAGTTTCTTGCCATTACAAAAAGGGCTGCCACAAACATTTTTGCACATGTGGGTCCCTTTCCCTCCTTTAAAATCTCTTTGGGATATCGGCCCAGTAGAAACACTGCTGGGTCAAAGGGTATGCAGTTTGATAACTTTTTGAGCGTAGTTCCAGATTGCTCTCCAGAATGGTTGGATCTGTTCACAGCTCCACCAACAATGCATCAGTGTCCCAATTTTCCCACATACCCGCCAACATTCGTCATTATCTTTTCCTGTCATGTTAGCCCATCTGAGAAGTGTGGAGGGGTCTCAGAGTTGTCTTAATTTGTATTTCTCTAATCAATAGTGATTATTCTTATATAATTCTCATCTAATTAGAAATTGTTTTGATTTCTTCATCTGAAAATTATCTATTGATATCCTTTGACCATTCATCAATTGGAGAATGAATTGAATTCTTATAAATTTGAGTCAGTTCTTTATATATTTTAGAAATGAGACTTTTATGAGAACCCTTAAGTGTAAAAATATTTTTCCAATTTATTTCTTCCCCTCTCATCTTGTCTGCATTAATTTTTTTTTGGTACAAAACCTTTTTAACTTAATATAATCAAAACTATCTATTTGATATTCAGTTATGAGTTCAGTTCTTTGGACACAAATTCCATCCTTCTCCACAAATTTGATTGGTAAACTATCCTATGTTCTATTTTGTTTATAATATCACTCTTTATGCCTAAATCATGAATCCATTTTGATCTTATTGAAGTATATAGTTTTATGTGTGGGTCAATACTTAGTTTCTTCCATACTAGTTTCCAATTTTCCCAGGAGTTTTTGTCAAATAGTGAGTGCTTATGCTCAAAACTGGTGCTCTTTGGGTTTGCCAAATACTAAATTGCTAAAGTCATTGATTATTTTGTCCTCTGATCCTAACCTATTCTATTGATTAACTACTCTATTTCTTAGCCAGTACCAAATGGTTTTCATTATCATTGCTTTGTAATATAGTTTTAGGTCTGGTATAGCTAAGCCACCTTCATTGGCACTTTTTTCATTAATTCCTTTAAAATACTTGACCTTTGTTTCTTCCAGATGAACTTTGCTTTTATTTTTTCTAAATCTGTAAAATAATTTTTTGTGAGATTGATTAGTATGGCACTAAATAAATAGATTAACTTAGGTAGTATTGTCATTTTTTTATATACATTTGCTCAGCCTATCCATGAGCACTTGACACTTTTCCAACTGATTAGGTCTGTCTTTATTTGTGTGAAAATTGTTTTGTAGTTTTGTTCATATAGCTCCTAACTTCCCCTTGGCAAATAGATTGCCAAATATTTTATACTATCGACAGTTATTTTGAATGGAATTTCTTTTTGTATCTCTTGCTGATGGACTTCATTGGTAATTCTTAAATATGCTGACGATTTATTTGGATTTATTTTGTATCCTACAACTTTGCTAAAGTTGTAAATTGTTTCTAGTAATTTTTTTTAGTTTTCTAGGGTTCTCTAAATATATCATCATTTCATTTGCAAATAGTGATAATTTAGTTTTGTCATTACCAGCTTTAATTATGTAATCTCATTTTCTTCTCTTATTGCCAAAACTAACATTTCTAATACAATATTGAATAGTAATGTTGATAGAGAGCAACCTTGATTCACTCCTGATCTTATTGGGAATGGTTGTAGTTTGTCGCAAATACATATGATGCTTGCTGATGATTTTAAATAGATGCTACTGATCATATTAAGGAAAAGTCCATTCATTCCTATACTTTAGTGTTTTCAGTAGGAATAGGTATTGGGTTTTATCAAACTCTTTTTCTTTTTGTTAATTTATTTTTTTATTAAAACTTTTTATTTGCAAAACATATGCATGAGTAATTTTTCATCATTGACCCTTGCAAAGCTTTCTTTTATAAATTTTTCCCTTCTTTCCACCCACCCCCTCCCTTAGATGGCAGGAAGTGTAATACATGTTAATTATGTTAAAATACTTGACATCGAATATGTATATACATATTTATACAGTTATCTTGCTGTACAAGAAAAATTGGATTGGAAAACAAAACAAAACAAAAAAAAACCTGAGAAGGAAAACAAAATGCAAGCAAACATCAATAGAGAGTGTGAAAATGTTATGATGTGATCCACATTCATAGCCCTCTCTCTGGGTATATATGGCTTTCTTCATCACTGAACAACTGAAACTGGCTTGAAACATCTCCTTGTTGAAGAGAACCATCTCCATCAGAATTGATCATCATATAGTCTTGTTGTTGCCGTGTATAATGATCTCCTGTTTCTGCTCATTTCACTCAGCATCAGTTCATGAAAGTCTCTTCAGGCCTCTTTGAAATCATCCTGCTGGTCATTTCTTATAGAACAATGATATTCCATGACATTCATATACCATAGTTTATTCAGCCATTCTCCAATTGATGGACATCCATTCAGTTTCCAGTTTCTAGCCACTGCAAAAAGGGCTGCCACAAACATTTTTGCACATGTGGGTCCCTTTCCTTCCTTTAAGATCTCTTTGGGACATAGGCCCAATACAAACACTGCTGGGTCAAAGGGTATGCACAGTTTGTTAACTTTTTGAGCATAATGCCAAATTGCTCTCTAGAATGGTTGTATCCATTCACAGTTCCACCAACAATGTATTAGTGTCCCAGTTTTCCCACATCCCCTCCAACATTCGTCATTATTTTTTCCTGTTATCTTAACCAATCTAACAGGTGTGTAGTGGTATCTCAGAGTTATCTTAATTTGCATTTCTCTGATCAATAGTGATTTGGAGTACTTTTCATATGAGAAAAATAGTTTTAATTTCATCTGAAAATTGTTCATATCCTTTGACCATTCATCAATTGGAAAGTGGCTTGAATTTTAATAAATATGAGTCAATTCTCTATATATTTTAGAAATGATGCCTTTATCAGAACCCTTAAAAATAAAGATGATTTCCCAAGTTATTGCTTCCCTCCTAATCTTGATTGTATTAGTTTTGTTTATACAAAAAACTTTTTAACTTAATACAATCAAAATTATCACCCTGGTGTTCAGTTAAGAGTTCTAGTTCTTCTTTGGACACAAATTATTTCTTTCTCCACAGTTCTGAGAGGTAAACTATCCTATGTTCCTCTAATTTGCTTATAATATCATTCTTTATATCTAAATCATGAACACATTTAGATCTTATCTTGCTATGTTATTAGGTGTGGGTCAAGCCCTAATTTCTTCCATTCTAGTTTCCAATTTTCCCAGCAGTTTTTGTCAAATAGTGAGTTCCTATCCCAGAAACTGGAGTCTTTCAGTTTACAAACACTAGAGTGATATAGTTATTAACTATTTTTTTCCTTTTACCCCCATCCTATTCCACTGATCAATTACTCTATTTCTTAGCCAGTACAAAATGGTTTTGGTGACCACTGCTTTATAATATAGTTTTAGATCTTGTACAGCAAGGCCTCCTTCATCAGCATCAAATGCTTCTTCTGCATCTATTGAAATAATAATATGATTTTTGTTAGTTTGATTATTGATATAGCCAATTCTCATATAAAATTTTTACAATGCCATTTTGTTTGTTTTATATTCCTTATGGTGAGACATTTTCAAGTGTGGAAAACCTAGTTGGGAAACATCCTATTTAGGTACTGACTTCTTATCATTTTTAATATTGATAATCCACAAAAAGTCTGAAATAAAACTCACCTCCTCTGCAATTGACCAAATAAAACTTCTTTGTCATTTTGACTTGTGAAGGGACATTATTTTCAGATGTGTTGAGAAATGAACACTTTCAAGTCATCTTCTATCATTTGCATTTAATCAAAAGGCTGATATGCCTGTGGAAATTGGATGACTTTCAATAATGGACCAGGTTCAGAGAATACCCATAATTGTACTATTTTCTCTTGTTTTAGTATTCTATGAGTTATCATTTAATACTTCAATAACACATGAACAATCTCTCCCTCTGGTTTATATTATATTTTATGGACATTACATCAAATCAACATCTTCATAGCCTGTTTCATTTTACCTGTGTGCTTAGATGAGGCAGCAGTAGATGTTTTCATAATAAAACCTAAATCTCTTTACTGGTCAATTTAATGCAGTGTAATCTTTCATGCTTCAATATTTTGCTTTTCCTGCTTATTGTCCCACAGTTGTCAATATAAGAGTTAATATTTTCTATTAGCTACCCAATGCAAACAAAATTGGGACATACCTGAATGTCATCCCAATGAAACAGGGATAATTATTTTCAGTGCCATCATCACAGTTGAGGCCTTGCTGTCCAACTCTAGTGTGAAACATAGGTAGAAGTAAATAACCAGACAACTAGCTATCTAAATATTTGGATATTTAGAGACTAAAAAAAATCCTTCTAGAAGTATGCTAAGAAAAAATCAGGGAAATGGATATTGTATTTTGGCAAGGAATTTGAGAAAGGTTCTTATAGTATTCTTTGTGGAAAATAAAAAAAAATGTGGCTTGAAATCTAGTACAGATCAATGGAAACAGTGGATTACAGAATCAAATAAAGTATTATTTAATGACCATGTCACAGAGAGAAGAATGCCTTATCTTTCCTTGATCTTGTCCTATGAGAAAATTATTATAATGATTAAGATAAAGTTATTAAAGTTTTACTTGTCAAATATAATAACAAAGCAAGTTGGTAATAAAAGAGGTGATAGAATTGAGATGCAAAAATAATTTAATAGGCTTGAACGAGTCAGATATAAATCAAAATATAATAGGACACAGTGTAAAATCTTGCCTTTACTTATCTTGGAGTGGTTCTTTTTCACCTGATTGATGAAATCTCTCCTTATATGTGGGATCCACATGTGAGTGGAGTATCCTAAATATCATGTGATTAATTGCAGTGCTCTGCAACCACAAATATGTAAAAGGAAAATTCAACCCTATTAAAATGCTTTGTTTCATAAGATTTTTTGGCACCATGGATTACATTTAAAAAGTCATTAACTGTGAACTGATACATACATTCATTTGGTCATTCATCCATTCATTTATAGAGGCTCATGTATTTATTTGTTAACAATTTTGGGATGTTCTATAATTCTATAATGTAAAACTATATGGATCATTAATTTAAGAATAGAAGTATCAACAAAGGGATAATAAACTCATGTTGTTAACAATACTTTATGGGTTGTTATGGTACTTACTTTCAAACTGAATGAGATTAAACATGCAAAGTCTATAGAACAGTGTCAGGCACATAGTGGGTATTACTATAAACTACTTTTCCTCTTTTCTGCCCTTTAAAGCTATGGTTGAGATGATATATTTTAAAATTACAACCTATTTGAACAATAACAATTATAATAATTGTCTTATAGAATTGTCCTTTGCATCACCCACATTATTATAGTAACTATATTAAGGCTTTTATGTCTCTGATGTCTCCATCACCTGAATAAGATTAGAAGTCAAAAGGAAGAAATGTCCCCTGTCAAATCCAGACTAGCTCTCTGGAGGATCTCAGTACCAGCCCAAGTTCTTGAGCTTAGAAGAGGAGTGAAGAGGCAGGATTCACCTGGATATTCAAACATGGAGGTCGTTTATTGCAAATTCTCTCAGCCTTATATACCCTAATACACTTACATAACTATAGCACCCTGTGCATGTGCTAACTATACTGTACATGTGGGACCACATAAACAACTTGCTATTGTGTGTAGATGTCTCTCTGCCATGAGGTATCACTCTGCTTTAATTACAAAACAGGCTGTCACTGCTGCCTGACTTCTCAGGAAGGCTCAGAACACTTAGGGGAGATGGGGACCCAAACCAGACACGGTCAGCAGATTTTCTCTGAGTTTAAGGGTCTTAACCTCACACAGAGCTCCCCACTATCTGTGCCTCTCTACAGTCACCTACTTTCAGTATTATGAAAATATTGATTTTACAAGTTCTATATTCATTTTATAATAAACTCTATTGAATACTCAAAATTATTGATTTAAACATTAAAGATGTTTTAAAAAATTATCAATTTCTCTTTTTTTACCTTTGTAGATCAAAATGTCTATATTTCATTTATTTTAAAATGTTTTATTATTTAAAGTCTCTCATCAATACTTATTCCTGTTTCATATGGGGCTCAAATTTTGAACCTGGACACTTAAACATATATGGGATGTTGCATAAGTATTGCTTTTTCCCTCAAATATAGAACTATTTACAAATTCAAGACAAAAGCAAAGCTTCACCTTTGCAGATAACACACATGATGAACTGAGTTATTTTGAAAATTTTGGAAGGTTATTCCTGTTTTCATTTTGTATTCTATATGGCTCAGTTTAAGTGGAAGAAATTTTCTATGTTCAGCTAGACTTTTTCATAGACAATAGCACACATAAGTAAATGGGAAATGTAGTTTATGTTCAAAATGGCCTTTAATTTATTAGTTCTGTTAGAGTATATTATATTCTGAAGATACAAAGAGAAAAAATGGTGTGTGTGTGTATGTATGTGTGTTTGTGTATGTAGCAAGTTGCACATAATCTCAGAAAGAAGGTAGTCAGTATGGAGAATTAAGAACTAGAAAGAACTCTTACAGAATATGAAATTTGGAGGAAGCAGGAATATAGGGAACAAAGCATGTAGGACAGTCAGTAAAAGGCCATGCAGATAGAGTGTTATATGCAAGGATCAGTAAGAAGGTCAGATAGATTGTAGAGTTAATGAAGGTCATTTAAAAGTAAGAAGTCTGGAAAGATATAGAGAGGTCTGATAGTGAGGGGTTTTAAATACCAGGGTACTTTATATTAGATCATTGAGGTAATTGGGAGATGTTGGAATTTATTTAGTATAAAATGGAGGAAAGCTGATGTGGTCAGACTAGCACTTTGGAAAATCACTTTAGCTGTTGAAGAGAGAGCAGAGACTGAATTGAGAGAATTCTACCTTGCTTTTTAAACGTCTTTTCTAAACATGATGAAAATCTTCAACTGATTTAAAAAAAAATAATGGTCTCTGGTCATTTGGTCAACTTTGGGACCTTCCTGTAGATCTTCCTTAATTTGTCAACACCTTTTCAAATTGTGATGTCCAGAACTGAACACAATATTCTCTATGCAATCTGCCTAGTCAAGGTTGGGACTATAATACGCTTAGCCATGAATATTATGGCTTTCATCAGCCAAGTTAACATGAATTTTTTTTTAATTTTTGTATTTTTTTTACTGTTGTCCCAATATTGATGTATGTGGTACTGATATGCTACTACACCTTTCAGATCATTGTTAACTCAAGAAATTGTTGTCTAACTCGACTTTATTCATCTGATCCATTTAATATGGACATTTTGTACCCAATTACAGAAATCAACATTAATTTATATTGAATTTCATCTTTTAAGATTTGACCTGTCATCTTTGAGCAAAGGACCAGTATAAAGAATTGTTCACCCACAAGTAAACAGAATGAGATTGAAGAATTGCATGAAAAATTTGAAAACAAATACAAAAAAGTCATCATATTCCTGGATTTTCAGTTAATTTAATTTAAATATAAATGGTTCTCTGACTTCAGCAAACTTTGGAAAACATTTTTGTAATTAAAAATAAAAACAAACCCATTTTTAAAAAGTTAGTTAGAAAATCCCCTTTCTGGAACAGCTAGGTGGCACAGTAGATAGAGCACCAGCCCTAAAGTCAGGAAGACCTGAGTTCAAATCTGGTCTCAGACACTTCCTAGCTGTGTGATCCTGGGCAAGTCACTTAACCCCAATTGCCTCAGCAAAAAGCAAAAAAAAAATTTTGCATGGGTAATTTTTCAACATTGACCCTTGCAAAGCCTTGCGTTCCAAATTTTTCTCTTCTTCCCCACACCTTTTCCACTAGATGGCAGCCAGTCCAATAGATGTTATCTATGTTAAAATATATTACAAATCCACTGTATGTATACATATTTATAAAGTTATCTTGCTGCACAAGAAAAAATTTGTTTACAAGAAAAAAAAAAGCCTGAGAAGGAAAACAAAATGCAAACAAACATCAACAGAAATGAAAATGCTATGTTATGGTCCACACTCAGATCCCACAGGCCTCTCTCTGGGTATGTATGGCTTTCTTCATCACTGAACAATTGGAACTGGTTTGAAGCATCTCATTGTTGAAGAGAACCATGTCCTTCAGAATTGATCATCATATAGTATTGTTGTTGCTGTGTATAATGATCTCCTGGTTCTGCTAATTTCACTCAGCATCAGTTCATGCAAGTCTCTCCAGGCCTCTCTGAAATCATCCTGCTGGTTGTTTCTTACAGAGCAATAATATTCCATAACATTTATATACCATAATTTATTCAGCCACTCTCCAATTGATGGGCATCCCTTCAGTTTCCAGTTTCTAGCCACTACAAAAAGGGCTGCCACAAACATTTTTGCACATGTGGGTCCCTTACCCTCCTTGAAGATCTCTTTGAGATACAGGCCCAGTAGAAACACTTCTGAGTCAAAGGGTTTGCACAGTTTGATAACTTTTTGAGCATAGTTTTAAATTGCTCTCCAGAATGTTTGGATCCATTCACAGTTCACCAACAGTGCATCAGTGTCCCACTTTTCTCACATCCCCTCCAACATTTGTCTTTATCATTTCCTGTCATCTTATCCATTCTGACAGGTGTGTAGTGGTACCTCAGAGTTGTTTTAATTTTCATTTCTCTGATCAACAGTGATTTGGAACACCTTTTCATATGACTAGAAATAGTTTTAATTTCTTCATCAGAAAATTGTCTATTCATATCCTTTGACTATTTATAAATTGGAGAATGCCTTGCATTGTTATAAATTTGAGGCAATTCTCTATATATTTAAGAAATGAGGCCTTTATCAGAACCCATAAATGTAAAAATAATTTCCCAATTTACTCATTCCCTTCTGATCTTGTCTGCATTAGTTTTGTTTATACAAAAAATTTTTAACTTAATATAATCAAAAGTATCTATCTGGTGTTCAATTAAGAGTTCCAGCTCTTCTTTGGACACAAATTCCTTCCCATCTCCTCAGGTCTGAAAGGTAAAGTATTCTATGTTCCTCTAATTTGTTTATAATATTACTCTTTATGTCTAAATCATGAACCCATATAGATTTTTATCTTGGTATATGATGTTAGGTGTGGGTCGAGTCCTAATTTCTTCCACACTAGTTTCAAGTTTTCCTAGCAGTTTTTGTCAAATAGTGAGTTCTTATCTCAAAAGCTGGGGTCTTTGGATTTGTCAAACACTAGATTGCTATAGTTATTTCCTATTTTGTCCTGTGATACTAACCTATGCCACTAATTGACTACTCTATTTCTTAGTATTGAGTGTTGTAGTTTGTTCCCATTACAAGTGATGCTTGCTGATGGTTTTAAATAGATGCTACTGATCACTTGTAATGGGAACAAACTACAACAATTCCCAATAAGATCAGGAGTGAAACAAAATTGCTCACTATCACCATTACTATTCAATATTGTATTAGAAATGTTAGTTTTGGCAATAAGAGAAGAAAAAGAGATTAAAGGAATTAGAGTAGGTAATGAAGAAACCAATTATCACTCTTTGCAGATGACATGATGGTATACTTAGAGAACCCTAGCAATTCAAACAAAAAACTACTAGAAATAATTTATATTCATTCCTATACTCTCTAGTGCTTTTAATAGGAATGGGTATTGGATTTTATCAAATGCTTTTTCTGCATCTATTGAGATAATCAGATGGTTTTTGTTAATTTGGTTATCAATATAGTTGATTATGCTGATACTTTTCCTAATATTGAACACAGCCCTGCTGGGAATAAACATTTCTAAAGCACCTAATGGTTTGCAAATATCATGTAATTTTATCTTCACAATAATTCTGGAAAATAAGTATCCTTATTTTCCCAACAGTTGAGGTAACTGAAGCAAACCGAGGTTAAGTTAATTGCCCAGGATCATGTGCCTAGGAGTGCCTGATGCAGGATTTGAATTAAGGTTCCCCTAACCACTGATGACATGCTCTATCTACTATACCACATGTTAACTTTAAAGAATGGGAAAAGTATACAAGTATAAACACTGACTCAAATAGGTGCTATATGAGAAATTTAACTAATTTCTATCAATCAACAAATATTTATTAAGCATCTACTACATATCATGTATTTTATCAATCTCTAAATATACAGAGATAAACAACACCAAAAATAATTCTTGCCCTTAAGGAGTTTACATTAAAAGACAAAACAATTGCTCCTGAAAAGGATTTAAGAAATAAGAAAAAGTCTCATCCCCCAAATTCTTTATCTCTTCCCAAATTCAGAAATATTAAAGACAAGGGAAATCCTGGTTTAAAGTTTAAACTCAGTACAAAATATTCTAGAGAATTTTATGGGGGAAAATATGATTAGCATAACCTTGCAAAATCCAAAAGGCAATGATGAAGAATAATTTACAAAAAGATTGTTGAAGGTGGGATGTCGTATTCAAGTAGGCCAAGTCATCCCAAGAGCATTTACAGGTGAAACGAGAAGGAGGAAACAAATAATGTGAAATGAAGCCCATCTGCCACGATTTCTATAGTAATATATTCTCATTATGAATGACAGTAAAGCCAACATATTTTGGCTCTCTCACATATCAATACCCAATATTGAAATAATATTCAAGAAAATAAACTCAAAAAAGTGTTTAGACCTGACCAAATAACAGCAGAGAAAATCTGTGTTACAGATGACATATTATAGGCATTCAGGGTTTGATTTTCAATATATCTTACTGGAGATGATTCTATAACAATGGGGAAAACTACACAGACAAATATGATGATGTTCTTTTAAAGCATTTATTAAGCACCTATGGTATACTAGGCACTGTTCAAAAATATTAAACACTTGAAGGTAAATGTTATTATCTCTATTTTACATGAGGAAATGGAAACAGTTAACACAGTCACTAAGTCTGAGAATAGATTTGAATTCAGGTTATTCTGAGTCTAGACTCAGTGATTGATCCACTAAGCTACATAGATATTTTTTTTTAAAGTGATGCGGGGGCTCCCAGAAACTCTTGCCCAATTTTCTCATCTTCTAAAATTATTTATGAGAATAAGTTTTATGGGTTTCTGATGAAAATTCAGAAATGAAAAATTGGTTTTCACAAATACCTCCCATCTCTTTATAGTCACAAAATTGATTAGGAAATATAACAAATGCAAAATATCACTGTATTTATTATTTGTCAGTTTTCTTTAAAAAAGTATTTGACATAGAATAGGAAAAAAAGCTTCATCTATTCTCTTCCTTTTTCTCATCTATACTGAGATGTTGCCACAAAGATAATTTTTCACATGACAAGTTGTACTCTGTACTGTGAAAGGCACAAAACTCACCTTACCCCTAAGATAACATTGTTTTTCACAAAGACCAAATGGAAGGGAATTTCCCATTGCTCTAGACCCACTCACACTCACTCCCTAATTGGCAGAGTTTGCCACTGCTGTGAAATCACTCTGGGCTCCCAATGAAGTTACATGTGATCTCTCTTCTTGTGCAAATGCTACAAGGGTCTGAGAAATGTGACATTCTGAGATACATTTTATAAAAATAATCTTTTATTCTTTGTATCTCATCCAACCCTTCTTGTATAAAACTGGCACTGAGAACTAGAGGTCACACATTATGCCTTTTGCTTGATGTATTGATCTCAGGTCATTGTCTGACCTACCAATTTCCACTTCCTTGATTTCTATAATAGAGTTCAAATTATTTGCTCTAGGAATACCTACAGTCTGCCAGGTTTTCCAAGCATTCAGACTCACAAGCTGAAGTTATTGAAACTCCTGGACATACCTCATTTATTCAAGTGACATGATCATATTTTTTCTCTCTCTTCCATGGTGTAAATACCCATACTTATTTAATGTCTCTCAGAATTACTTTTCTCAAACATAATATACTTGTCAACCTCTATCTAGTTTTCCATTCTAATGCCCACTTGATCATCAACATTAAGGGAAAATCTTGAATTTCAAAATTAGTTAATTAATCATTTCAATCAATCCATGACAAAAAAATAATTTTCAGGTGGGGAAAGCTGGCTACCCGATACCTTCTTCACAAAATTGTTTTTGTGCTAAGGGTATTAATGCCTTTAACAAAGGGAGAGGGAGGAATCAGACATATAGATTAGGAAATTGAGTGATTGGTAGGACTACAATGCACTCCAAGTAAAAAAAATATAGCAATATTAGAAAGTTTTGGGGAAAATTAGGGATTTGAATCTTCTTTGAGTTCCCAAGAACTTAATATAATGCTTGGAAAAGAGGTAGTACTTGACAAAGACTTGTTGATTGATTGATTAATCTATTGATAATAAATTTAATTTCCCTTTGTAGTCTTGGATTAGTCCTTCTGACATGTTCAAAATCCAATGAGTAAAGATGACATGTCTTTTTTCTATTTCTTTTTTTTAAAGGAAAATAATTTCTCTGTGATTTTAAAATATGGCCAGTGAATAATTATCATTTAAATCTTTGAAGTATAGTTTTTGTCATTAAAATCAATCACTAAATGGACAGGTTAACATCTTTTTTTTTTCTTGCAAGGTATGGAATTTTTATTGGTCTCTTGAAAGCCCTAAAAACTATAGTTTTATAATTTGACAGCAAGAATGTTTGCTTTCAGTTATTTTAAGCTATTTTTTTGTTTGACAAGGATATTTGTCATTTTTTTATTTGCATAACATATGTGTGGGTAATTCTTCAACAATAACCCTTACATAGCTTTCTGTTACAAATTTTCCCCCCAACTCCCCACCCCTCCCCTAGATGGCAGGATATCCACTACATGTTAATTGTGTTAAAATATTGGCAAATTGAATATATGTATACATATTTCCAAACTTATCATTGTTGTGCAAGAAAAATCTTATTTACACAAAAGATATATCAGATAAAGGAAACACAATGTAAGCAAACATCAATCAAGGAGTATGAGAATGTTATGTTGTGGTCCACATTTCACATCCCTCTCCTGGGTGCATATAGCTTTCTTCAGTGAACAATTGGAGGTGGTTTGAAACATTTCATTGTTGAAGAGAGCCATGTCCATCAGAACTGATTGTCATATAGTACTGTTGTTGCCGTGGATAATGATCTCCTGGTTCTGCTCATTTCACTCAGCATTAGTTCATGCAAGTCTCTCCAAGCCTCTCTGAAATCATCTTGCTGGTCATTTCTTACAGAACAATAATATTCCATAATATTCATATACCATAATTTATTCAGCCATTCTCCAATTGAAGGGCATCTATTCAATTTCCAGTTTCTAGCCACTACAAAAAGGGCTGCCACAAACATTCTTGTACATGTGGGGCCCTTTCCTTCCTTTATGATTTCTTTGGGATATAAGCCCAATAGAAGTGCTGCTGAGTCAAAGGGTATGCACAGTTTGATAACTTATTGAGCGTAGCTCCAAATTGTTCTCCAGAATGACTGTATCCGTTCACAGCTCCAGCCAACAATGCATCAGTGTCCCAGCCCTCCCACATCTCCTCCAACATTCATCATTAACTTTTCCTGTCATTTTAGCCAATCTGACAGGTGTGAAGTGGTACCTCAGGGTTGTTTTGATTTGCATTTCTCTGATCAACAGTGATTTGGAGCACCTTTTCATATGACTATAAATAGTTTTAATTTCATCCTCTGAAAATTGTCTGTTCATATCCTTTGACCATTTATTGATTGGAGAATGGCTTGAATTTTTATAAATATGAGACAATTCTCTATATATTTTAGAG
>JAJPUD010012815.1:36067-47472 GCA_023553655.1 Myrmecobius fasciatus
TCTTTATAGATTTTAGAGCACGCTATACCATTCATAGCATGTATGTAGTGTTGCCTATTTAATTCATTTCTAATATGAGTGGGTTTTCAGAGCTATGAACCCTCCTTCCCCCTCTAATGCCTCTGTCTATTCTTTCTCTGCACCTAATTTGTATGATAAAGTTAATATTTTTACCTTAATTCTGCTCTCAGTCTTTCTTCTGAGCTGTTGTATTTTTTATTTCAATCTTAAATATATGCTACAAATTTCCCATGTAAAAAAGTAAACAATTTATTCATGTTGACTTTTTTGAAATTGATCTTTGATATTGGCTCTTATAGGCTAAATTTTCTATCAAGTTTAGATTTGGTTCAAAGGAAGTCCTGAAAACCTGCAAGTTCATTGAATGTCCATTTTTTATTCAATATTATAGATAATGATGCTGGATATGATATTTTTGGCTGCAGGCCTAGTTCTTTTGATTGTCAGTAGATATGATGACAAGATATGTGGTTTGTTATTGTGGTTGCTAATAAACTCTGAATAATTATAATTGTAGCTCCAAAGTATTTATATTTTTTCTTTTTTCTTGCAAAATGTTCTCTTTCATCTGGGGGTTTCAGAATTTGGCAATAATATTTCTATTTGTTTTTCACAAAGGATCTCACTGAGGTGGTGATCAGGTGGATTTTTTTCTATTTCTACTTTCCTTTCATGATGTTCTCTCTGGATTATTTCTTGCATTATTGTGTCAAGGTTCTGTTTTTGGTCATGACTTTCAGGCAGTTCAATTATTCTTATGTTTTCTCTTCTTGATCTGTTCTTCAAATCTGTCATTTTTCTTATGTTTCTCATTTTGTTCTAATTTTCATTCTTCATAATCTGTTTTGTTATTTCTTGGTCCCATAGCTTCACTAACTTACCCTTGCTAATTGTCTAGTTACTTTAATTTTTCAGACTCTCCATCTCTAGTTAGTTAACTTTTTTTTTTTCATCTTCTTGTTTTTCATGGATGGTTTTCATTTATTTATTTTTAGTTTTTCTTCAATGTCTCTCATTTGATTTCTAAATCCTTTTTGAGTTCTATAAATTCTCTCTGGCAGGGAGCTATTTCACATTACTCTTTGGGGTAGAAGCTTTCTTTACTTCAGTGTCCTCCTCTGAAGATGAACCCCAGTCTTCCCTGTTGCCATTATGTGTTTCTATAGTGAGGTTCTTCTTTGCTGGTTACTTTTATTTTTATTAAGAAATATTAGTGGAAGCATTTCTAATTCTGGGGTAGGGGAATGGTATCTGGGACTTCACTTCAGCTTTCCCCCTCTGACCAGGAACTCCAAAACAAGAGACCCTCCTTGCAGCAAGTAACTGCAGTGTCTCTGACCTGCTTATTCCTTCTCTCCCAGGGCCAAATCTCAAAAACACAAGTGGGCCTGGCATTCCTAATCAGCTGAAGTTGCCTCAGTCTTACCAGACTCACACATGGATTCCACAAGCAGTCCAGGAGATGAAACCTTCTGCTGTTCCTTTTGAGCCTCCAGCCATACAGTTAGCCCCAGGGCTCCCCATTAGATGTTTCTCCAGAAGTGTTTGCCCTTCACATGGGTTAATCCCTGCTCCCAATTTTCAAATCTTCTCTGGATATATCAGGAAGACCCCAGTTCTACCCAAGTCTTCTTGATTTTTCATGAGTCTATATTTGTTCTGAGGCATAAATTTGTAACTATTTTGGGGGGAAATTGGGAGAGCTTGAAATTTACCAACCTACTCTGTCATCTTCCCAAAATCTTCCCCTTCCTTATGGTTTTTAATAATTCTATTGGGGTTATCAGATATTTAACATACTTTGAAATACTGTACATTGCCTATCACTTTCATTAAGATAGAACTTTAGAGAAAGAACAGTCTTTATTTGTTAAAAGTTCTAATTTTTACTTTCTAAGACATTTGCTGCTTTCACATTTCATCTTCTCTCTTCTATCAGGAAATCAAACCAAGAATTTAATCATGTATATAGTATAGCAAAAGTTCAGATTTACAAGCACCTGAAGAAGCCATGTAATCTAACCAAAACTTGCCAGAATTGTTTCTATCGCATACCCAATAATAGCCATTAATCATATGCATTGAATCTCTGAGAGGAAGGTGATCCCTTTATTTCCCCAAATAGCTAGAGATATCCAGTTCGTTATGTTCAGTAAATAGTCATTTAATACTGGAGATCAAATAAAAAGTACTGTGTGTCTTCCAAGATATGGTCTTCAGTTCTTCCTTTTCCAACTATAATATTTCTTGGTGATAACCTCAGTCTCTCATAATTTTAATTGTCATGTATCAGCAAGCTAGCAAGTATAGTTGGTCAAGTGCAGTTTTTTGTTGCTGCAATTTTCCTTTTGTTTGTATTTTTCTTTGCTTGTTTGTTTGTTTTAATATAAATGTAATATGGGAATGCTTGGAAGCAGCAAGGAAAAAGATGGGGAAATTTGTAACTTTACAAAAAGTTACATAATTGTTGTTGCTCTTTTGTTCTGTTTTGTTTTTTTCAATATTTTATTTTTCAAATACATGTAAATATAGTTTTCAACATTGACTTTTGTAAAAATTTTCATTTAAAATTTTCTCCCTCTCTCTCTTATGTCTCCCCTCCCCAAGACAGCAAGCAATATGATATAGGTTAAATATGTGTAATTCTTTTAAAATATTTCCATATTTATCAAGAAAATACAAGAAAAAAATCAGATCAAAAAGGGGGAGGACCATGAAAAAGAAAAATACAAACAACAAAAAGGTGAAATTACCATGCTTCAATTCACATGCAGTCTATAAAGACTATATATAAAAACTATAAAGGTTCCTCTTTGGATGCAACTGGCATTTTCCATACCAAGTTATTGGAATTGCCTTGAATCACCACATTGTTGAGAAGAGCCAAATCCATTATAGTTGACCAATATATAATCTTCTTGTTATTGTTACTTTATTTCTCTGGTTCAGCTCATTTCACTCAACATTAGTTCATAAAAGTCTTTTTAGGCTTTTCTGAAATTAGTGTATTCAACCTTTCTTATAGAACAATAGTATTCCAATACATTCATATACCATAATTTATTCAAACCTTCCCCAATTGATTGGCATTCACTCAATTTCCAGTTCCTTGCCAGTATAAAGAAGAGCTGCTAAAAACAACTTTGTGTATGTGGAAAATTTCCCCTCTTTTTGGATCTCTTTAGGATACAGACCCAGTAGAAACACTACTGGATCAAAGAGTATGCATAGTTTGATAGCCATTTGAACATAGTTCCAAACTGCTCTCCAGAATGGTGGGATCATTTCACAACTCCACCAGCAATGCATTAATGTTTCAGTTTCCCACACCTCTCTGATATTTATCCTTATCTTTTCCTGTCATCTTAGCCAATCTGAGAGATGAAAGGTAGAACCTCAGAATTATTTTTTTTTCTAATCAATAGGGATTTACAGTTTTTTTTCATATGACTAGAAATGACTTTAAATTCTTCATCTGAAAATTTTTCATATTCTTTGATCATTTATCACTTGAGAAATGATAGGAGTCAGTTTTATATATATTTTAGAAATGAAGCCTTTATCAAAAATACTATCTGTAATTGTCCCCATTAGATTCTGCTTCCCTTCTAATTTTGGCTTCATTAGCTTTGCGCAAAAATCTTTTAATTTGATGTAATCAAAGTTAATCATTTTGCATTTCATAATGCTCTCCAGTTCTTCTTTGAACATAAATTCCTTCTATCTCCACAGATCTAAGAGATACACTATCCCTTGATCTCCTAATTTGCTTATAGTGTTACTCTTTATGTGTAAATCATGACTCCATTTTGGCCTTATCCTAGTCTAGAGTATTAGATATTGATCAATGGCTAGTTTATGCCATATTATTTTCCAATTTTCCTAGTAATTTTTGTCAAATAGTGAGTTTTTACCCCAGAAGCTGCAGTATTTGAGTTTATCAAATACTAGATTACTGTAGTTATTGCCCTTTATGTTTTGTGGACCTAACCTGTTCTACTAATCTACTATTCTGTTTCTCAGCCAGTGCTGAATAGTTTTGATGATCATTGCTTTAAAATATAGTTTTAGGTCTGGTGCAGCTATGCTGTGTTTCTTTCCATTTTTTTTCATTAATTACTTTGATATTCTTGACTTGTGGTCCTTCCAATTGAATTTTGTTATCATTTTTTCTAGCTCTACAAAGTAATTTATTGACAGTTTAATTTGTATGGCAATGAATAAGTAGATTACTTTTGGTAGTAGAATAATTTTTTATTATATTAGCTCATCCTACCCATGAATACTTGATCTTTTTCTGATTGTTTAGATTTAATTGTATTTGTGGGAAAAGTGTTTTGTTATTGAGTTCATATAGTTCCTGGTTTTGTCTCAGCAGGTAGTTTCTCAAATATTTCATATTGTCTACAGTTATTTTAAATGGGATTTCTCTTTCTATCTTTTGTTGCTAGGCTTTGTTGGTAACATAAAAGTAGCATAATTGTTTCTTTATAATAGTCTAACCTCTGATTAAATAAGAAAGAAATACTAATAAGGACAGAATTAGCTAGGTAGCTCCCAGGCCCTTCTGATTTTCTATTCCTAATCTGTCCAAGAAACCTAATTGCATACCTGAACCGTTTATGTCACAAATACATGGGCAAATTCTGAATCAATGTATATGCATAGAAAGTTTCAATAACTATTTGGAAATAATTTGCAGGGTAGGGGTGATTCCCTCTTCACTTATTATAAATTCGATATGGTCTGAATTAGATTGATCATCTCAATTCTAAAGAAATAAGAGAACCCTTTAAGCTATCTAGATTTAATTATCCTTTAGAACAAAAGAACAAAACACTCAATTTCTTTGAAGCATTAAGGGTGTACTTTCAACTTCTAAACAGAATTCAAATATTCATTAATATTCTTTATCTGTTGAACCAGATTAACTATCAAAATTAAAATTATCTATTTTTATAATTTATTTGATTATAACAATAAAATATTCCTATGTGTGGCAGAAATATTAAAGAACCACATAAGTTTACCTGATGGAAATATGTTCAGGGAGCATGAATACTTTGCTATTTTTGTTGAGATATTATTTTATATTAATATTCCCCTAATCAAATAAATACCCCCATCTTATTAGCACTTATTAGATAATATTAATTTAGTTTTATGATTCTGCCTGTCCTTAGACTTGTCACAATGAATACATGTATAAAAATGAAGGCACTTTTCTTCTTTCAATAGAAAAGCATGTGAAGGCAATTTTCAGAAGTTCTTCCATGCAATGTGTGGAATTAGGAAGTGAAATATATATTAAAGAGGCCTGGGAAATAAGACTATAAAACATCTGCCAATAATTCAAAAAACACTGGGTTTTTCTCATTTGTACCATAAAAATGAATGAATGAAAAATTCTTACAATCAGTAAGTATATTATTTATACACAATCATAGACACACATACACATAAACAGAATTCATCTCATTCATCCATATGCATGTATATGTGAACAAAATTTATTGAAATGACTGAAGTAAGGATGCAGAAACTTCTAAACTGAAAAAGTCTCTAAAAACTTACACCATTTTTTTATTTGAAAGAGGAAAAAACAATTAAAAAAACAATTACAGAAAGATAGGATGAGTAGTCCCAGTTTCTGACAGAACCTGTGCTTTTTTTTTTCTAAATAGGAGGCTCATAAGGTAAATATTTTTCTATTGATGTATGTTGGCAGCTTCTTTTTTTTATTAAAAAAGTCTCATATAGCTACAGAAGTATAATATGTTTACCTCTTATAAAATCAATGTCAATAAGTTCTGATTAAAAGAAAGAACTCTATGTTTCTACTCAATATGATGTTGGAGATCTATTGAATTGAAGGGAATTTGTTAAACCACTATACTACAGAAACCCTGTCACCTTTGTTAGACTTAGTCTTCAAGAGCCCACTGAGTACTGAGAAGTCAAAGCAGTTGTCCAGAATCACATAGCCAATATATGTCTAAGATCGAGATTAAAAAGGTCTAATATACCATGGCTAATTATTGGGTAAACAGGTCTAAAAGACTGAAGTTAATTATTGGTCAAAGTATAGATTTCTTAACTCCATGGTCAGGATTCTATCACATCTTTCCATGGATAGATATATTGAAAGGTAGACAGACAGATAAATACTTATATCTATATGTATGTGTATATATGTACATATATATATATATATACAGAGAAATATATATGCATGTGTACACACACATATATATATACTTACATATATTCTGTATATATGTATGGAAATGTATAAATATATAATTTGTGTTTGTATATATAAATATATATGTATGTGTGTAATAAATATATAGATATAAATTGAAGATTTTTATCATAATATTATATATGAGATACATACTCACACCCATACCTACACTCTCATACCTATGCATGTGTGCATGTTTGAGTGTGTTGGTTTTTGTCATTTGTCCTTTAAGAAGACAGAAATGACATGCCTATGTTAAAGTCAAGGTATAGTGTGTCCAACTGTGGCTGATTAGACTAATATTAGCCAGGGAGGCTTTAGCACAGATCAGTCATAAATAGTCCACATAAAAATTAGAGTGGAGATGTCTTTAAATTTGTGTATTTCATATTTGTTTTTATTTTGATTTGTTTGTTTTTATTGTTACTGCAATTTTCCTTTACTGATAGAGCATAGCACCTTCTTTGATGAGAGCATACTATCCTTGCATCTTTTGTCAGTATGTTACACAATCAACTCCAAAGTTCTTCAGAGAGACCTTGAAAGTGCCCCATTGTCTCTTTCTTCTTACTTCCATGTGAGCACTTGGCTGATGTGAGTTTTCCCTAAAATAATCTTTTAGGGAAACACACTTTTGGCTTTGGTCAGCCAATTGGTCAGCCCACTAGAATTCCCTCTCTGTAAAAGAGATTAAATGCTTTGTTGTTTAGCTCAAAAAAGAGCCTTAGTATCAGGTCCTTTATCTTGCCAAATTATCTTCAGAATTTTCTTAATTCAAATTCAAAATTCAATTGGAAGCAATTCAGTTTGCTAAATAGTTCTAAAATTTGGCCCAGGTTCACAAGTATGCAATATTGAGGTCATCACAATTGCTCTCTAGACCTTCAGTTACATAGACCATTTAATACCTCTCCTCTCTTATGCTTTCCTTCTGTAGCTTCCTCCAAACTGACTTAATTCTGGTAATGTGTGCATTAACCTCATTATCTAAATGTATAACCACAGTATTTAATTTTTCTTCATTTGCTGTAACTAATGAGTCCATGTATACAATGGTGTAATATTGACTGGTAGCAAACCTGTTTTCTAATTGATAAGTATTGTGATACAACCGGCAGAGAATTAATCCATACTATATTATATCTCAAAGGCCACATTGAGTGCACAAATATCTGCAAATAAAAACATTATGAACCAGTTCTCTCTCCACTTTAGTCTTGTCTTGTGAAAAGAAGTTAAATATTTTCAAGTTAAATATTTTTTTTCCAGTGTGGTGACTGATTTTGATGACATTTTTGTCCTTGTTAAAGAGGTTTGACAACATTAATTAAAACTTCATGCTAAAAAGCAGGGAGCAAACACAAAACCCTTTGCATTCCACATGAGATCATTAGTTATTACTCTCAACATGTGTAAACACAATATCATGAAACTTATATATGATAGTGATTAGCTTCTCCAGGCCACTAAATTTGGCCATAATTTGCCATAAGTGCTCATGACTGACAACATCAAAGAACTTGTTCAGATTGATGAACATTTTGTACAGATCTATGTTCTGCTCCTAGCACTTTCCTAAAGTTATCTGGCAGCAAATACCTTATCAACCACTCCTCAGCCCTTTCTGAAGACTCATTGGCTTTCAGATAGATTATCATGTTTCACGTGAAGCAATAACCTTTTAAGCAGGATTGTTGTAAGAGTCTTGTCAGAAGTAACTAAGGGAAAGTCTAATAGAAAAGTCCCTCTATGATTGTCCAGGGAAATCTATTTCCTTTATCTTTATAGAGGACACTCAAGGCATCCTTGAATCCCTCAGAAATAACCTCCTTTTCTCATAACTTGGAAGATTTCCATCAACAATGGATCTCTTGCCTTGTAAGTCTCATCTGGAACAGAAATAGCAACAGGTGCTTTACCTCAAGAGAGGAATGTAATGGCATTCAAAAAGCTCTTCTTGAGCTTGAAATTTGGTTATAGAGGAGTTGACTTCAACTTGAAGTGTACTTCATCATTGATTGATGAGGATCTGTTGAGAACAGTATGGAAATATTCACCCCATTTCTCCTAGCTCATGTCCTTACCATGAATCAATGTAACTGAACTAGCATTGTATATTTCAGGTGTATTATAGGTTTTTGGTTCATAAATAGCATTCAGGGAATCACAAAAGTTCTTTGGATTGTTACTATAAAAATTAACCTGAATTGCATCTGCCTTCTTCCTGAGCTAAGAATCCTGTATCTCTCTAAGGTTCACTTGAACTTACTTTTTATTGAGTTAAATGCTGTTTTCTTAGTGACAGAAGAACTTTCCTGCTGATAAAACACTATGGAACTTTCATTTTTTGTTTAGCAGGTTCTGAAAGTCCTTCATCATTCTCATTAATCTAATCTTGGGGTTTGTTTGTGTTCTGGCCCATAAAGTAAATGCAGTGCTATTCACCAAACCTCTGAAAACTGTCCACTCCTTTTCTGCTCTATTGTTGCCAATCATGTGTTGGATTAGCTTTCTTTCCATGTTAGCAATAAACTGTTCCTGTTGAGAGAAACATTCTAATCTGTTGATATCAAGTCTTCTGTTAGTTGTCTTGCCTTGGAGCTGCTGCTTTTGTTGAGTGTGAATATTTAGCTTGAAAATAATGTCTATGATCAGTCCAGCACTCTGCACCACACGGTATTCTCACATCTTGTCTGTCTCTTCTTGCATATTCTATTAAATGCTAATATTTGTTGCATGGATGTATTCATGAAGTTTCATTGAGTTTAGTTTAAAAAAAGATAATATTAGTGATGAAAAGGTCATGAGATATTCAAGTCTACATAGTAAACTACCATTGCTATTACTTTTTCCATTCCTCCAAAGAGCCCTTGCCATGTCTAATAATCTGTGTCTACTTTAGCATTAAAGTCACCCAAAATTACAAATTTTTCCTTTTATTTGCATATCAATGAAGAGGGTCTCCAGTTTTTGTTTTTTAATTTGGATAAAGTGGTTAGATAATCAGCCTTTAAATTAAAAAACAAAACAAAACAAAAAACTTCAAGACTCAACCTCTTCACAGACCTCAAATCCTGAGGCCCCTAAAGGTAAAGCAACTCCAGAAAAAGTCCTAAAGAGAAACATAAATTGGTCTCCATGTCACAAGGCTTTCTTTGAAGATTGCATAAAAAATCTTAAATGAGAGTTAGAAGAAACATGGGGAAACGAAATGAGATCACTGCAAAATAAAATAGAAAAAATGGAAAAAGAATGCAATGAACAAAAAAATGTAATTGGTCAATTGCAAAAGGAACTAAAAACAGTAACTGAAGAAAATAAGACATTAAAAATTAGAATCGAACAACTGGAAATGAATGACTCATCAAGACTTCAAGAATCAGTCGAACAAAAACAAAAAAATGAAAAGATAGAGAAAAACATGAAATATCTCCTAGGAAAAACAACTGACCTGGAAAATAGATCTAGGAGACACAATCTAAGGATTATAGGGCTTCCTGAAAGCCATGATGAAAAAAAGAACCTAGACACTATCTTCCAGGAAATCATAAAAGAAAATTGCCCTGATATTTTAGACCCAGAAGGTAAAATACTCCTTGAAACAATCCACCGATCACCTCATGAAAGAAACCCAAAAATTAAGTCCCCCAGAAAGATCGTGGCTAAATTCCAGAACTATCATACCAAGGAAAAGATATTATAAGAAGCCAGAAAGAACCAATTTAAATATCGGGGAGCCACAATTAGGACCACACAGGACCTAGCAGCTTCTACTTTGAAGGAATGAAGGGCTTGGAATCACATATTCCGAAGGGCAAAGGAACTTGGATTACACCCAAGAATAAGTTACCCAGCCAGAATGAGCATTATCTTCCAGGGAAGAAGATGGTCATTCAATGATGTAGGACAATTTCACCTATTTCTACTGAAAAGACAAGAACTGAACAAAAAATTTGATCTACAAACAGAGATCACAAGAGAAACATAAAAAGGTAAGAAGAAAAAAAAACTCTTGAGAACTATATTTTTGTTATAGATACTTATAGAATGAGGGTTGATTTTATGAATCTATTATTACATTATGATTATGATATGATTACTGTGATTTTATGATTATCATGATATGATTACTGTGATTTTATGATTATTATGATATGTTTATTGTGATTTTATGATTATTATGATATGATAAACTGAAAAAGAAATTAGAGGTAGAAAAGGGATAACACTGGAAGAAGAGGAAAAGGAGGTAAAATAAGGGAAATTACATCACATGTAGAGGCAAAGAAAACCTACAATGATTGAGGGGAGAAAAGGGAGGGGAATGAGAATTGGGTTAATCTCCATCTCATCAGATTTGCCTCAGAGGGAATAATAGGCGTACTTATACGGAAACAGGAGGGAAAGGGGGGAAAAAGGGGGTGGGTTGGACTCTAAAGGGGAAGGATTGTTTGAGGGAAGTGGTTTTCAAAAGCAAAATAGTAGGGAGGAGGAAAAGGGGATAAGAAAGAGAAAAGCATAAGCTAGGGTAAATAAGATGGCAGGAAATACAGAATTAGTTATTTTAACTGTGAATGTGAATGGAATGAACTCTCCCTTAAAGCAGAAGCAGATAGCAGATTGGATTAAAAAAGCAGAATCCAACAATATGGTGTATACAAGAAACACATCTAAAACATAGAGATACATACAGGGTGAGGGTAAAAGGCTGGAGCAGAATCTATTATACTTCACGTGAACAAAAAAAAAAAAAAAGCAGGGGTAGCAATCCTGATCTCAGACCAAGTAAAAGCAAAGATAGACTTAATTGAAAGAGACAAAGAAGGAAATTATATCTTCCTAAAGGGTACCATAGATGATGAAGCAATATCAATACTAAACATATATGCACCAAGTGGTATAGCATGGAAATTCCTAGAGGAAAGGTTCAGAGAGATGCAAGAAGAAATAGACAGCAAAACTAAAATAGTGGGGGGTCTCAACCTCCCTCTCTCAGAACTTGATAAATCAAACCACAAAATAAATAAGAAAGAAGTTAAGGAGGTAAACAAAATGTTAGAAAATCTAGTTATGATAGAGCTATGGAGGAAATTAAATGGAGACAAAAAGGAGTTTACTTTTTTCTCAGCAGTCCATG
>JAJPUD010012816.1:0-30230 GCA_023553655.1 Myrmecobius fasciatus
AAGGAGGGAAAGGGACCCACATGTGCAAAAATGTTTGTGGCAGCCCTTTTTGTAGTGGCAAGAAACTGGAAATTGAAAAGATGCCCATCAATTGGAGAATGGCTGAATAAATTATGGTATATGAATGTTATGGAATATTATTGTTCTGTAAGAAATGACCAACAGGAGGATTTCAGAGAGGATTGGAGAGACTTGCATGAACTGATGCTGAGTGAAATCAGCAGAACCAGGAGAACGTTATACATAGCAACAAGACTATACGATATTCAATTTTGATGGACATGGTTCTCTTCAACAATGATGTGATTCAAACCAGTTGTGCTGCGATGAAGATAGTCATATACATCCAGAGAGAGGCCTGTGGGAACTGAGAGTGAACCACAACACAGCATTTTAACGCTTTCTGTGAATATTTCCATGCATTTTGTTTTCCTTCTTAGGTTGTTTTTTTCTTCTTCTCTTTCTAGATCTGATGTTTCTCGTGCAGTAAGATAACTTTATAGATATGTATACATGTATTGTATTTGTTATATAATTTATCCTATTTAGCATGTATTAGATTACCTGTCATCTAGGGGTGGGGGGTGGGGGGAAGGAAAGGAAAAGCTTGGGAAAAAACAAGTTTTTTTGCAAAGGTCAATGTTGAAAGGTCACACATGTTTTGTAAATAAATGCTTTATAAATAAAAAAAGAAAAGAAAAGAAAAAAAAAGAAAAAGAAATAGAACAAGCTATTAATCGACTCCCTAAGAAAAAATCTCCAGGGCCAGATGGATTTACATGTGAATTCTAACAAACATTAAAAGAACAATTAATCCCAATACTATATAAACTATTTGAAAAAATATGAAACAATAGTGTACCAAATTCCTTCTATGACACGGATATGGTGCTGATAGCTAAACCAGATAGGGAGAAAACTGAGAAAGAAATCTATATCCATTTCCCTAATGAATATTGATGCAAAAATTTTAAATAAGATTTTAGCTATGAGATTACAGAAAGTTATACCCAGGATAATACACCATGACCAAGTAGGATTTATACCAGGAATGAAGAGCTGGTTCAATATTAAGAAAACTATTAGCATAATCAATTATATTAATAAACAAATTAACAAAAACCATATGATTATCTTAATAAATGCAGAAAAAGCCTTTGATAAACTCCAACACCTATTCCTACTAAAAACACTGGAGAATATAGGAATAAATGGGATTTTCCTTAAAATGATTAATAGTATCTAATTAAAACCATCAGCAAGCAACATCTGTAATGGAGACAAACTAGAACCATTCCCAATAAGATCAGGATCATCAGCATTTTAATATATTACCAACAAAGTTCAGCAGCAAGAAAAACAAAAAGAACTTCCATTCCAAATAGCGGATGGTAGTATAAAATATTTGGGAGTCTATCTGCCAAGGGAAAGTAAAGAAATATATGAACTAAACTACAAAACACTTTTCATACAAATAAAATCAGACCTAGTCAATTTGAAAAAACATTAAGTGCTTATGGGTAGGCTGAGCGAATACAATTAAAAACGACAATACTACCCAAACTAATTTACTTATTTAGTGCCATACCAATCAAACTCCCAAGAAATTATTTTACAAATCTAGAAAAAATAGTAGCAAAATTCATTTGGAAGAACAAAAGTTCAAGAGTTTCAAGAGAATTAATGAAAAAAAAAAGTCTGATGATAGTGGAGTTGCTGTACCAGATCTAAAACTATATTATAAAGCAGTGGTCATCAAAACCATTTATTTGGTACTGCCTAAGAAATGGAGTAGTCGAACAGTGGCATAGGATAGAATCACAGGAAAAACTAGGCAATAACTATAGCAATTTAGTCTTTGATAAACCCAAAGACCACAGCTTCTGGGATAAGTCCTCACTATTTGACAAAAACTGCTGGGAAAATTGAAAACTAGTGTGGAAGAAATTTGGGCTTGAGCCACATCTAACACCACATACCAAGATAAGGTCTAAATGGGTTGATGATCTGGATATAAAGAGTGATATTATAAGTAAATTAGAGGAACGTAATACAGTTTACCTCTGAGACCTATGAAGATGGAATAAATTTGTGTCCAAAGAACTGGAACTCTTAAGTGAACACCAGATAGATAACTTTGACTATATTAAGTTAAAAAGTTTTTGTACAAACAAAACCAACCCAGTCAAGATTAAGAAGGAATCAATAAATTGGGAAATTATCTTTACATTTAAGGGTTCTGATAAAGGTCCCATCTGTAAAATATATAGAGAATTGTCTCATATTTTTAAGAATTCAAGCCATTCTCCGATCGATAAATGGTCAAAGGATACGAACAGACAATTTTCAGAGGATAAAATTAAAACTATTTGTAGTCATATGAAAAGGTGCTCCAAATCACTATTGATCAGAGAAATGCAAATCAAGACAACTCTGAGGTACCACTACACACCTGTCAGATTGGCTAAAATGACAGGAAAAGATAATGACGAATGTTGGAGGGGATCTGGGAAGGCTGGGACACTGATGCATTGTTGGTGGAACTGTGAACGGATCCAGCCATTCTGGAGAGCAATTTGGAGCTATGCTCAAAATGTTATCAAACTGTGCATACCCTTTGACCCAGCAGCATTTCTATTGGGCTTATATCCCAAAGAAATCATAAAGGAAGGAAAGTGCCCCACATGTGCAAGAATGTTTGTGGCAGCCCTTTTTGTATTGGCTAGAAACTGGAAACTGAATGGATGCCTATCAATTGGAGAATGGCTGAATAAATTATGGTATGTGAATATCATGGAATATTATTGTTCTGTAAGAAATGACCATCAGGACGATTTCAGAGAGGCCTGAAGAGACTTACATGAACTGATGCTGAGTGAAATGAGCAGAACCAGAAGATCATTATACATGACAACAACAAGACTACATGATGATCAGTTCTTATGGACAAGACTCTCTTCAACAATGAAATGTTTCAAACAGCTTCCAATTGTTCACTGAAGAAAGTCGTATACACCCAGAGAGAGGGATGTGAAATGTGGACCACAACATAACATTTTCATGATTTCGATTGATGTTTTCTTGCATTGTGTTTCCTTTATCTGATTGGTCTTTCATGTAGATACGATTTTTCTTGCACAACAATTTTAAGTGTGGAAATATGTATACATATATTCGATTTGTCAAGTACTTTTAACATAATTAACATGTAGTGGATATCCTGCCATCTAGGGGAGGGGTAGGGAGTAGGGGGGGGAAATTTGTTACAGAAAGCTTTGTAAGGGTTAATGTTGAAGAATTACCCATACATATGTTTTGCAAATAAAAAAATAATAATAAAAATAAAATAAAATAAAGAATTGGATTCCTGTTCAAAAAAAAATCACTGAGGATCTGTCAGCTTCACCTTAAACATTCGAAGGGCCTGAAATCAGATATTGTGACAAAACAAAATACTGCGGAGGGGGGAAGAGAGAAAGGGTAAAGGAAAGAGAAAAACCTAACTTTGGGTAAATAATATGGCAGGAAATACAGAATTAGTTATTTTAACTGTGAATGTGAATGGAATGAACTCCCCTATGAAACAGAAGTGGATAGTAGACTGGATTAAAAGCCAGAATCCTACAATATGTTGTTTGTAAGAAATACATCTAAAAGGATAGAGATACATGGAGTGAAGGTAAATGGCTGGAAAAGAATGTATTTTGCTTTAGGTGAAGAAAAAAAAGTAAGGGTAGCAATCCTTATCTCATATTAAGTAAAAGCAAGGATAGATCTAATTAAAAGAGATAAGGAAGGAAACTATGTCTCACTAAAGGTTACCATGGATAATGAAGCAATATCAATACTAAATATACATGCACCAATAGGTATAGCATCCAAATTCCTACAGAAGAAGTTAAGAGGGATGTAATAAGATATACAAATCAAAACTACATTGTTGGGAGATCTCAACCTGGCTCTCTCAGAACTAGAAAAATTGAATCACAAAATAAATAAGAAGGAAGTTAAGGAGGTAAACAGAATACTAGAAAAGTTAGGTATGATAGATCTTTGGAGAAAAAGTGAATGGAGATCGAAAGGAGTTTACTTTTTTCTTAGTGCTTCATGGAACCTATTGAAAAATTGACCACATATTAGGACATAAAAACCCTGAAAATCAATTACAGAAAGTCAGAAATAGAAGTAGATAAAATAGAAAAGCAGAAATGTATTTTTTAGGTCACGACCCAATAAAAATCACATACAATAAAAGGGAAAAGAGACCAAAAATTAATTGGAAATTAAATAATCTAATCCTAAAGAATGAATGGATGAAACAACAAATCATAGGCACAATCAACAACTTCATTTAAGAGAATGATGATGAGAAAATATACCTAAATTTGTGGGATTCAGCCGAAGTGGTTATTAGGATAAACTTTATACCTCTAGATGCTTACTTGCATAAAATAGAGAAAGAGACCAATGAATTTGGCATGCAACTAAAAAAAAGCTAGAAAAATAATGAGTTGAAAACCCTCAATTAAATACAAAATTTGAAATTCAGAAAATAAAAGGGGAGATTAATAAAATGGAAAATAAAATACTATTGAATTAATAGATAAAACTAAGTGTTGGTTTTATGAAAAAAAAAACAACAAAATGCATAACATTTTATTCAATTTGATTAGAAAAAGGAAAGAAGAAAACCAAATTGTTATTCTCCAAAATGAAAAGGGAGAACTTTCCATCAATGAAGAAGAAATTAGAGCAATAATTAGGAGTTACTTTGCTGAATTTTATGCCAAAAAATGTAATTACCTAAGTGAAAAGGAGGAATACCTATAAAAAAGGTAGATTGCCCAGATTAACAGAAGAGGAAATAAATTATATAATAGTCCCATTTTAGAAAAAGAAATAGAACAAGCTATTAATCAACTCCCTAAGAAAAAATCTCCAGGGCCAGAGGGATTTACATGTGAATTCTATAAAACATTCAAAGAACAATTAATTCCAATACTATATATACTATTTGAAAAAATAGGGAAAGAAAGTATTCTACCAAATTCCTTTTATGATACAGGTATGGTGCTGATAGCTAAACCAGGTAGGGTGAAAACAGAGAAAGAATTTCTAGGTGTATAAGATAATTTCTTGGGAGTTTGATTGTCATTGCACTAAATAATTAGATTGATTTAGGAAGTGTTTTCATTTTTAATCTACTCGCTTGGCCTACCCATGAGTACTTAATATTTTTCCAGTAGAATATGTTTGACTTTATTTGTGTGGAAAGTGTTTTGTAGTTGTATTCATATAGTTCTTGACAGATTCCCAAATATTTTATTCTATGAACAGTTATTTTAAATGTAATTTCCCTTTGCATCTCTTGCTGCTCGACTTTCTTGGTAATATATAAAGCCATATACAAGTGGGAACTGAATATGGATCACAACATAACATTCTCACTCTTTTTGTTGTTGTTTGCTTGTATTTTGTTTTCTTACTCATTTATTTTCCTTTTTGATCTAATTTTTCTTGTAGAGCAAGAGAATTGTATAAATATGTTTACACATATTGGAGTTAACATATATTTTAACATATATAACATATATTGGATTGCTTGCCATTTAGGGGATGGGGTAAGGGGAAGGAGGGGAAAATCTGAAACATAAGGCTACACAAGAGTCAATGTTAAAAAATTATCTGTGCATGTTTTGAAAATAAAACAAAAACATAGAAAAACATTTAATAACATTTTGGTGGGAGATATAAGAATTGGAAACAAAGTAAATGTCCATCAATTGCGGAATGATCAAACAAATCATAGAACATGAATCCATCAGAATATTAATTTGCTATATCAAATGATGTGTGATAAATACAGAGAAGCATGGAAAGATCTATAGAAATTGATGTAGATGAGCATTAAGCAGAGATAAGAAATATACACAGTAGCTATAACAACATAAACTTCACACACACACAAAACAACAACAAACAAAAAGAAAGATAAATTTAATAAAATTATAAATGAAGTAGGACCTAAATGAAGAGATTATCCCCACAGACAACCCACCACTTCATGAAATTGGGAGGATCAAAGTATTATATATTGCAAGTGAATTTGGATTTTCTCAGTATACTGATCATGTGTGCTGTTTCTTTTTACCTCTCTAAAAAATATGGTTTGTATTATGAGATGGTTTTCTGGTATAGGTCCTTAAAAAATGAAAACAATGATGATGTAAAAAACAGAAAAACATCAACACTTTTATTTTTAAAAAGTCAAAAGAATGAAAATGGAAAATAATACAAAGTATTTAATAATAAAAATAATTTACTTGGAAAACAAATTTAAAAGCCAAAAAATAATTGGAATACCTCAATGTCATGACTAAAAGAAACATAAACCTCATATTTAAAAAAACTCATTGAAAATATCTCCCAAGTCATTTAGAATAAGAGTATGGAATAAAATAGAAAGAATTCAATGATTATCGTCTAAGAGAAAGACAAAAATGGGAAAAATGACAAGAACATTATACTTTAAAATCTGGAGATTCCAGGTTAAAAAAGTATATATACTAAAAACAGTCAGAAAGGAAGAATTCTAAATCAAGGAACATATATTTTAGTTCATTTGCTCTATGCCATTTTTTCTTTTTTTCTTTTCATCATTCATAGATTTTTAATTAGAAGGGATGTTAAAGGTGATATTCTAACCAGTTGATTTTATAAAAGAAGAAATTAATGTCTTGTTTGGGATCAAAATCTGAGGCAGGATTTGAACTGAGGTCTTGCTGACTCCCTGTCCAGCTCCCCCACCACTATCCTATATAGCTACCTTTTCCCATTATCCTTTAACTTGCTACATATTATATGTCCTAAATGTTTTTTTAACTTAATTTCCCTATGCAATCCATGGACAATCAGTTGAGTACTCATTCATATATTTAGCTCCTATTTCTGATGGTAAGATTTTGTGTCACTGTGGACAGATAACAGTTGAATGAATGATGCTCTTCATATACATTTATGACTACTACTTCATATGCAATTTTTAGCTATAGAAATGTAAACCCTTCCTTCAAAAAAAAAACAGACAACTATGTGCAAAAGCTCAAAGAATGGCAATGAAAACTACTATAATGATGACCAATGTCATAAATTATAGGTTATTCAATTTTATACCAAAGAAAATTTCAGTAAGTTTAAAAATAATGCCACTATATCTTCAGTTAATGACAATGATTTATAATTGTCATATTATTTGATATTATCTTAAAAGTATTTGTTTAATTATAGATTTGGAACATACCAGCTATTTTCAGTTTTCCTTTGTTTAACCAGTTGTCATAGTCAAAATCAAATTCATTACCAAGTGGCCAGTCCACTAGTAATGATTTTCTCTGTACTTAACTAAATTGTTCCTCAGAAAACAAGTTTAGTCTGTTGTCACAGACATGCTTAAGACCCTTCCACTCTAATAAAATTTGACAGGCATTATTCTCCATTGACAAAGCTTTTGACAACCTAGAATGACCTCAACAACATGATGAGATATTCAAATATTAATTTGTTTTCAATTATTATATCATCATGGTATTCCTATTGCAGCAAAAGATGATTGTTAGTGCACTCGGTGAATAGAATTTGTATTGTGATTGCTCTGTGTGTGTGTGTGTGTGTACATATATACACATATATACATACATATATATATATGTATGTATATATATATATAAAATCAGATCCACAGGGAGCTTATAAATTTATTACTAATAAAAAAAAAGAATAAAAATTTTCAATTCTATTTCCTTTCTTTGAAACTGGATGTTCTAACACTAAGTAATCTACTTTTTTGGAAAAAATTATTAGACCTCTATTTTATAGGAAGAGAGTGATAGGGAGACTGTTTCTCTGAACATTATTTAGAATTACAGCTACATAGGATAAAAACTAGGTTTCTAAATATTATAACCACTAGTATAGATTCTGAATTCTGAGAGAACTTCTGATCATCTAAGCATGGAAAATAAGTTAATCAGCCTTGTAAAAATGAATAAAAAAACAAAATAAAATAAAACCTTTTTTTTGATGGAGGAGTAAAACACAGCACTGTGTCAATGAAGCTTCCATTCTAAGACTAAATTAAATACATATTCTATTTCATTTTTCAGTGATTTTGTCTAAGGTTCTTTGGCTAGATGAAAGTGTTGCTTTCATATATGTAAGACCTTTGCCCATTCCCGTAAAACTTAGGTATTGTGTTCTTCAAAATTCTGGTGTACTTGGTGCATTTGAATGAGTTTTGAGGTGATGTTGAAATATAGGCAATACCATTTCCAAACCATTCTTTATTGATCTGAGCCTCTTCGTGCATGAACCATAGCTGCTTATTTAGAAAGTGGAGAATCTAGGACAATTCTGCCATATTCCATGTAGACATATACTGAAAAATGACTTGTTTCTACTTTCTGTTAGATACAAGCAAGGGTTTTTACTTGCTGAATATATATGACCTTTAAATGTCAACTGATCCCCCCTTTTTTGCCTTCCTTTTTGGAGGATCATTTTTCTTTTTTTACCTGTATTAGCCACAGTCTCCAGGGTTGTGAAACATTATTTTTTTTCTCTTTTACCTCCATCTGCAAGCAGTCTTTAATATTATGTATGAGAGATGCTATAGAAAAATAAATAGCATTGCATTGTATGGTTTGGGTGAGAAGATTTCTGTATCATAGCTCATTAATCTGAGGCTGCCAGTTGTGAAGATGATGGATAGCTATTCTTAATGATTATTATTCATTAGGAACTGAAATTGAGGCTCTTGTAGGTTTTCTTTTTTTACTGGAACTCAAAATCTTACAAGAGGCCTATAGAGATAATGATTTTTAGTCAATCATAATAAAAAAATGATTTTGTTTAAATTCCCTTTCCAATTGTGGTCCTGGTAATGGGTTCAACTAAATTTTCTTCCTTAGAAGAAGAAAGCAATAGAGAATAGGAGGCTATCACTGAAAAAAAATAACATAACAGACAAGAAGGAATGAGAAGAAACAATACGCCAAGAGGATAAATAAAATAAAAATATGCCTGCACTCAAGTTATTTGACCCCCCTTGGTTTTGAAAGGATTCTTTTTGATATAGTATCTTAAAATTGAAAGAAAATTAGAGGTCGTATACAACAAACTGCCAGTAATTTCAGGAGTTCCTGAAAGGTGGCTATTTGGCCTCTCTGTATATGCTCATATCTGAGCAGCTTAGAATTTTAGAAAATTAAATCCAAATTTGACTTTATATAATTTCATTATTCTGTTATGATTGGACTAATTTTTTTCTAAATATTTTCATCCTATGGGTCAAAAGCAATGTTATTCAAAAAATAAAAGTCAGAAAAAAGGAGAGAGAAACTAAGTTCAATTCTTGTGTTAGTAAATACCCATAAATACATTTAGAAATTTTATACATATCTCCATAGCTACACAAACTTATATTTATGAATTATATAGTTTATTTTTGTATTTTTGTTAGGTCATTTCAGTCTTGTTTGACTCTTCATGATCCCATTTGGAGTTTTCTTGGCAATGATATCGGAGTACATTTATTCATATGCAATTTTTAGCTATAGAAATTTAAACCCTTCCTTCAAAAAAACACACAACTATGTGCAAAAGCACAAAGATGGGCAGTGAAAACTACTACTCTTTCTACTCTCTCTCTCTCTCTCTCTTTCTCTCTCTCTTTCTTCATCTTCTTCCTCTTCTCTTTTTTCTCCTCTTCTTCCTTCTCCTCTCCTCCTTTTCATTCTTCTTCTTCTTCTCTCTCTCCACATATGCAATATATATATATATATATATACATGTACATATACATATGTATATATCTGCACACACACATATATATACACATATGTATGTATGTATGTATGTACTTATATATGAATGCAACTAGATGGCACAATGTAAGTTTCAACCTGATTGCCTCAGTTCCCCTTCCATAAAATGATCTGGAGAAGGAAAAGACAAATCAATCTAGTATCTATGCCAAGAAAGCCCCAAAAGAGATCATGAAGAATCAGACACAATTGAAAAAATGAGTAGAGAACAATAGCGAAAATAGTATATAACCTGCCTTAGACAGTATTCAGTTTATATTCCCTGTAGGTGTTCAAGTGTGTCATGCCTGTTTGAGCTTTATAAAATAGAAAATTCTCCTATGAGAGAGTATAGATTAGATCAGAGTTGTTAAACATGCAACTCATGAATTGCATAGGCCCTGAACATTCCCAAGTGTGACCTGAAACAGATTAAAATATGATTTGGAAATATTTAACAAAATAAATAAAAATGCAATAAAACATAGATGAAAACAACATATTTTCTAAGTCACTAGATAATCCACAGCCGTTTATTATTTATATGCCCCTAATTCTGTTTGAATTTGACATCACTGCACTAGACAACTTTTGAAGGATATTTCAACTAGGAGATTCTGTGATTCTTTAACATGAAGATTGGCTTGAAACAATCATACATATATATTTTTAGGGCTCTCAATCATCTTTTCATTTCAAAGCACCCTTTAATTTAAAGAAAAATTAATTCAATTCAGTTCAATAAACACTGTACTTTATATGTCAGGTACAATGCTACACATTGGATAACCAAAAAACTCCCACCTTCAAATAGCTTACAATCTATTGTTGTAAACATTTGTTTGGATAATTAAGGTAAAATATGTTTAAAGGAAAGACAAAAAAAAAATTGGAACCAGGAGACACTAAGCAATGGAATCAGAAGAGCTATCTTAAAGGATTAAAGGATTCTTTATCAGAATCTCAAAAGTAAATTCAGGAATGCAAAGATAAGGAGAAAGAACATGCATAGGTATAATGAACAACTTATGATAAAGAAAAAATGGGAGATGGAATGTCATTTGTTAGGAATACCAAGGATAAAATATATTAATAGGGCTAAGGTAAAATTGCTTCAGAAAGGCAAGTTGAAAATTGACTCAAAGACTTTAGGTAACAAATATTACTTTATAGTTTATCCTATATGAAATTGGGAACCATGGAAGATGTGAATAGGAGAAGGAAGTAATCAGAACACTACTTTACACTTATCATTAGAAAGCTGTGTGTGCATTAGGAGAGGGAGGATGTGAACTGAAGAGAGAAAAGCCATAAGGGGGAGAGACCAATTGGAGTTTTAAGGAAGACCTATTGAATAGTTCAAGTAAAAGATAATGAAAGTATGAATAAGAGGGGTGGTTATGTCACTAGATAACTTATGAAAGGAGAATAGATGGAATGGAATGAAGGATACAATGGAAAGAATTTATATTGGCCACAATTTCTTTTTTTCCCCAAGACTAGAACAAGTCTAAGAGGTAGGATACAATGTTGAAATTATTCAAATGTAGAATTAGATAGAAAAATGAATCCAAGATCATGCCACATGTTTTCTTTTTTTTCATATTTATTGATTTCTATTTCTATTTCACGAAAGAACATATAATACATATTGCACCTCTTTGCTTCTTTGTAGGTTGTTTTGTTTTGTTTTGTTTTGTTTTGTTTTTACTTTTTTTACTCAATTTTTACTTTATTCCCCATCAGCACTGCTAAGAAGGTTATAATTAAGCATGGACACACACAAATACATATATGCATATATACACATACAAATTCATTGATAATTATAATCATACACACATATATCCATATATATTCACATGAATTTATTTAAGACTTTTACATGATTGTTTGTTCTCTGTTTCTTTAAAGGTGGATCCAAGTCTTCCAATATTTTTTCTAAATTTTCCAATTCATCATTTCCTACGCCAAAGAAATATCCCAATCTTTTACTACTTAGTTTAAACAGTCTAAAACAATATTGACTAATATGACTGACATATGGTATAGTTCTATTTTTTTCTCTTTTGATTTAATCTATTGTATCTGTTGTGTGAAATTATGATGAGTACCTCTGCCTTTTTTTTAACCTAATAAATTTTACTCCTGGTTTTTATTATTAGATTTGTTTACAGGTTATTTCGTAGTCCTCCTGACTACTCTCTTTAACTTCTACCATCTATCCTGCCCTTACACTACTTAACCTCCCTCTCAACCCAGGATCTCTCCCTTCACCATTATGCCTTTCCCATTAATTAACATACCTTATCACATTCTAATTTATCTATATGTCCTTCCAGAACCCCTGCATCCAATTCCTCACCCTCCTATTTCTTAATAAATTTAAAAGGCTTTTATTCCTTTCCAAATGCATATCTTGTGTTCTCTTTATTTTTTCTTTCTTTTTTTATTAAAGTTTTTTTTATTTTCAAAACATACACATGGATAATTTTTCAACAGTAACCCTTGAAAAACCTGGTGTTCCTGTTTTCCCTCTCCTGTCCACCTGCTCCCCTAGATGTCAAGTAATACAATATATGTTAGACATGGCAGGAATATATGCTAAATAAAATATGTGCATGCATATCTATACAATTATTTTTCTTCACAAGAAAAATCAGATCAAACAAGGAAAAAATGAGAAAGAAAATAAAATGCAAGCAAACAATAAGAGTGAAAAGGCTAAGTTGTGAACCACACTCATTTCCCACACTCCCATCTCCATAATATTCATATACCATAATTTATTCAGCCATTCTCCAATTGATGGGCATCCTTTCAGTTTCTAGTTTCGAACCACTACAAAAAGGGCTGCCACAAACATTTTTTCACCTGCGTGTCCCTTTCCCTTCTTTAAGATCTCTTTGGGATTTAAAGCTCAGTACAAACATTGCAGGGTCAAAGGGTATGCACAGTTTCATAACTTTTTGAACATAATTCCAAATTGGTGAACTAGTTATTTTAAAGGTTTTTTGGGGGGGTTCTAAGAATTCATCTTGAGCAAGTTATTCTTTGGGGTTGAAAGGACTTAGTATTACTTTAATATCCTCCTATGAAGATGAACTCTGATTTTCTTTATTCCTGTAGTAACTTACTAGGGCTGAGCTATTTCTTCTTTGACTATTCTTTTAACAAATGTTTTTCTTTTTTATGTTTGTAGGATGTTCTTGGTATAATTACCTCTGGTCCTGAGAGTCTGGAAGAAAGTGTCTTTGGTCTCAGGACTTTCTTTAGTTCTCCCCTTGGGCCTAGAATCAAAACCAAGAACTTTGTTCTTCTGAAAGTACTGACACCCAGAAGATCCCTGCCTCAGAGTTTTTGCATTCACCTGGAATGTTTTGGTCCCTTCTTTCCTACGTGGTGTTTATGCAGCTTAGCTGGGCCTGGCATCACTTATTAGGGAAGGTTCCTTCAGTCTTCAGGGACTCAGACACCCAACTCCCCATACTTGTCTAGTATGTGGAAATCAATGTCTTTGGGGCCAAGGCTAACTCCCCACCTAGTTAGTCTCAAGACACCCTTCGTTTCACAAGAATGCTACTGTGGGCCTTTAGACTTCACAGGCAGAAAACCTCATCCCTGCAATCTTTTTTTCAGATTTATTCCAATTGTTCCACATGGACTTCTGTTCTACCCCAAATCTCGCTTGTTTTTAATTGTTCTAAGTTCACTCTTTTTTTTGTTCATGGGGGAGATTTAGAGATATTGAAATTTTCTGACCTATTTTGCCATCTTTCCAGAATTTTCCCAGATTTTAAAATGAATTATGTATCAAGGTTTGTTGAGAAGTGGGAATGTAGTGTAGGTTGCTTGAGGATAGAAATACAATTTTAGATTGGTCAATATAGGCAGAGCAAAAAAATCAATAAAGAAAAAAAAAGATTAGAAATAATCAAAGCCTAATTGAGATTATGTAACAAATTTTTATTGGATCCATTCAACATTTCTGTGCAATTTCCATTTCAGCATTTAGTAACTTGAGGATAAAGAAGGTAGATATTGGGAATAATCCAAAAATAGGATTTGGAAATGAATGATTTTATAAGACATGTGGACAAGAGAATGAAGAATACAGGACAAAATTAAATTAAATGGTAATGGTTGTATTAGAGTTATTATTTTGAGGAAAATGAGGCTGGAAGAAGGATAATAGTTTAGGAAAGGAGGTACATATTGACTATCTGTCAATTGCAATAAGGATAGAAAATAGATTTGAAAAACATGAGGCATAGGCAGAAATGGAAAGTTAATAAGTTATAGTCACATAAAGGTATTTCAGAGTATGAGATTGTGAAGATAAGATACTTGATTATGATTTTCGAGGCTTGACCATTTTTGTATGTGCCTGGGGTGGAGTGCAGGTATAGGTCATGGGTCTTTAGGATTTTGATAAACTGGGAAATGAAGATGTTTGAGGATGAATCAATATATAAATTAATTTCCCAATTATAAGAGAAGGGATCGGAATAGGGCAACTAGATGGTATATGGAATAGAGTGCTGGGCCTATAGTCAAAAAGACTCATCTTTCCAAGTTCAAATCTGGCCTCAGACACTTATTACTTATGTCACACTTGGACACGTCACTTCACCCTCTTTGCCTCTATTTCTTCTTCTGTAAAATGAACTGGAAAAAGAAATGACAAACCATTCCAGTGTCTTTGCCAAGAAAACCCCAAATAGGATCTTGAGGATTTGGACATGATACAAATGACTGAAAAATAGCCATAGAAGGAATAGATAGAATAGTGACAAGCCAGGTATTGAACTACTTAAGGAAAGTGGGAGAATGACATTAAGGACAGTAAAATACAACCAGTAGAATCTGAATAGAATGAGATCCTTGAATCCAATAAACATTAGAAGGAGAATAGTTTCTGAGTGACAGTGGTAGGAGAAAGGCACAAATGTCACAATGTGAAGCAAGACTTGTGCATTTTTTCCAGGGGAAAAATGCTTTTCATGAGCAAGATTGTTCGGGAACCAGTTAAAATCAGTTCATGAAAGCTAATTATTAATTTTTTCAATTTAAGTACTCATACCTTGGAAACTAGAAAACACTACAAATAAAGGCTTTATTGTTTTGTTGATTTTCTAGTAAGGACTTAATGGAGAAAATGTTAATAATGCAAATGAACCTGTGTCATAGGTACATTCTTTTCTTTCAGAGAACTCATTTTTAAACATTTACCAGCATATGCTGGGCATGAGGGACATTTAGTACTAGGAAGGGTAACTAGGGGTACAGTGTCTTTCATAAAGAATAATACTTCTTTGATGTGAATGTGAAAGGCAATTTGTTAATAATAGAATGAGGGTTCTGCAGCGCACAATAAAAGGAGAATGTAGAATATGATAGGAACATAGGAGAGGGAAACATTGCATGACTGAGTGAGTCAGAACAAAGGAAGATAATTTCTATCCAGACAGGCTGACACTAGGAGTATAGTTATAAGAATCTGATTTATTCTAAACTTTCCAGAAGTAATGTTAATATTTAATTGATTATTATTCCCCTGAGAAAGAAATGTAAGCACATAGGGGCAGACATAAGGAGAATTGTCTGTGTCTCTGTAAAAGAGATGGAAAGACCCTTGTTCTGCCTGGTGACCATTGAGACTAGGTAGTCCCTAAGGTGTTGACTATCTAGTTATAGAAAGATAAAGCCTGGTTGACTTATTCACCCTTCATTTAGCAGCTAGAATACTTCAATTTCAGAGCAAGTTCCAGTATTCAGTTGATATTGACTCCCTGGATAGGAGATAGGCTTCCTGGAGAGTTTCTGATCTTAAACTGGTGACTGATATGTAACATCAGAAGAAACAAAAGAGGTAGTAGGATACTGGCTGTGCCTAGAGATCAGGAAGTCTCATGATCAAAAATAGTGATCACAGTCTAAAGTATCACTGATATGATGGGAATAGAAGTTTTAATGCAGTTTTAAATCTGTGAAAAGTAATTTAAGATTATATTGCCTCTATTAAAGGAAGTGTTTCAATGATATAATCTCTAAAACTATACTTTGGAATGAAACCTATATCTCTGTCCTTAATTTCTTTTAAAGTGCAATGACAAAGCAAAAACAATATATGATACTGTAATTTTAAATATGTCCTTATTTTCCCAAAGTCTTAATAATAATTAGAACCCAAATGATCTCATTGTAAATGAAGTATATTGTAAGAGGTAGGGTTAGACCTAATGATCATGATATGATAAAAGAGCATTTTTTAATTCTGTTGCATGGCTCTAACAGCTCAGTGTGTGACCAACTTCCAGAAATGTGTGACAGGTTAATATTAATAGTGGCTATGGTACCTTAAATTATTCATAATATTTCTTAGAATTTTTACAGGTCAAAAACTTTATAGTTCCCATATATAAAAATAAAATAATCACTACTAACTTGCAAAGCATTTAATCAACTGGCATTTATTAAATATCTACTATGTTCCAGGCAGTGTGCTAAGCACAAAAAAAGACAAAAAATAAATGTCACTAATCTCAAGGAATTTACACCCTATTAGGAAGACACCATGAAAACAACTATGTATTAGAAAGATATACAAAGGAAATTTGAAGGTAGTTTCCCAGGGAAAGAACCAAGGAGGATTTAGAAAGATTTCTTGTAAAAGGTGATTGTAGCTGAGCCTGTAAAGAAATCCAAAAGGGGAAGAAATGAATATGAGGGAGAGTATTCCAGGCATGAGAGAAACCAGTGAAAATTCCCAGTCAGTAATGAATTTTCATTCATGAAGAATAGCAAGGAGGTAAGTGTAACTGAAGTAAAAAGTTTGTGTAAGGAAATAAGGTGGAAACTGGAAACAATCAAAAGGTCAGATTATAGAGAATCAAATGCAGAATTTTATATTTGAATCTGTATGTAAAGAGACCCCCACAGAGCTGATTCAATAATCACTGAGTGCAGTGTGTACTGGAGTGAAGGGAGGGATTCTCACCAGGAGACTATTGTCATAGTTCAAGTGTGATGTGCCAATGACCTGTACTCAGAATGGTGACAATATCAGAGAAGAAAAGGCATCATATTTGAGATATAATCAATTTTACAAATGATCAGATGTGGAGAATAAGAGTGAGCTAGTCTGGGTTTTAGGTGACTGGAAGGATGATAGCACTTATTACAGCAGTAATAGGGTAATTGGGAAAAAGAAAAAATATTTCAGGACAAAGATGATTAATTATGTTTAGGACATGTTGAGTTCATGTAAGGATATTAACATGAAGGCTTGCCCAGTTCTTTGAAACTACACCGAATTAAAATGAAGTTGAGATTTTCTGTTATTCAGGATAGAGGATATCTAATATATCAAGTGACCAATGGATATAATTATAGTTGGCATAGCATGCAGAGGAGCATTGTACAATTCCTTTCTGCTATGTCTTTCTGATATTTGAATTTAGCATAAATCCCTACTAATTATAGTATTATCTTAGGGAGATATCTTTTTAGTAATTAGCAATAATTGCCATTATTCTATTTAATTCCTCCTACAATGTTTCATCTTGACTTGGAGAAGATCCTACTATATATACTGTTCCCTGTAATTAGAATGCCATGTCCTTTCTTCACCCCATCCCACTCCACATCATATTATTGACATCATACCAGTTATTCAAAATCCACAGCACAGATAATCATGGTGACTTTTTCTTCTTTGGACCTCATAAGACTTCTGTTCTGGTCCTGTAACTCACTTTTATATTTCTTTGTATACATGCTTTGTACTTCTGTAGTTTGTAAAATCATTGAGAATAGATGTAATTATTTATCCTACTATCTCTTCCAGTACCTAGCAGGTTATATTGCACATTAATACTCCAATGAGTCTATAATACTATTAGTGTGAGTAATCCCTTTATGGAATTCACAACTCATTCATTATCACTTATACAATGTTATTGTTGTCCATGTTTTTTCCCGAAAATCATCCATACAGGAGCCACTCAAGACATCGGAGGTGTTAATACCTTTTGGCTATCAATGCAGCACTAGCTTCCATGCTATACATCTGTTATACTTCATTCTCCCTATGTGATTCACCCACCTTCTTTTCTAGTCATATTTGTTATTCATTGTGTTTTTATGCCATTTCTAGATGCACATTGATATGGATAATATGTACATTTCTGCATTCTTACTGAATATTTGCTCATTGATGGAACAGATAAATGATAGAAGGTAAATTTGTAATTTTCCATTCTCCCTATCCAGTAGGATAGGGACTGTAGAAAGCATAAATACTCTATCTTGAAAAGAGTCAAGAAAGTAAGGCAAATATAGTAGGAAGACAATACTTACAACTAACAATGCTAGTAAAGGTTCTAGTCTCTCTTCTACTTTGAAGTTACTTTTAAAAGCAGCTCTTTGTACAATCAGGAAAAGCCCTGCCTACTGTGCTAGTATTATAAACTGTCCCTTATATTAGGGCTGTAAATTTGAGTATAAGAAAGGTGAAAGAATAATTGTCAATTGAGATTTTCTTTTTACCTTAGAATTGACTCTCTGAGATGTCTAATTACCTTGATGGTTTTCCCTATATCTATCCTTGTATTTTTCCTCTTTATGTATGTCTCTTGGGAATATATTCTGTGTTGAGTTTTAAACTGCCTGAGATATTAGGTATTAAATTAGCCAAAAGGATAGTAAATGATCCTATTATATCATAAGGCTGGTGATATTTTGGACTACTGAAAACAAGTCATGTGATCCTGGCAGCCAAAGGTCATCATTCCATAGTAATAGTACACCACACTATCACATCTCCTTTCCTCAATGAAGAATAATTACTTTTCTATATTATATGTATTTTCTATGCTTCTTGTATTGCACTCCACTCTCCCACTACTCATTGTCACACACTTGTGCTTGTGTATACACTCACATACACAAAGATAAAGCACAATTATGAAATAAATAAGGCAAAAAGGACGAATGATAAACATTTCTTTTTAATCTATGATTTTATAACCATTCTGGGAAGCATTACAAGCACATGCAAGGTATTCATATATTTAGCTCAGAAACAGAACAGTTCTAATGATGGGTAAAGGACAAAGGAAAATGACAGCATAAACATTTTAATTTATTATGACAATGAAAACCAAATTATTGCTGAACAATGGTTCTATATCTCCCTTTCATTTCTTCTTCTCTCTAACTCACAAAGGACCTGATGATGAGCATAGAAATTCCTATACTCAGACCATAGATATTGAAGCCATATCTCCATGAAACAATCATTTTTCGGCCATGCTATTATTTCATATTGGGGTTTGTCCTTCTATCCTATTCTCTCCATTGCCTACTATCCTACAAAACTGAAACAAACCCAAAAGAAAGTTCAAAATTCATTCTTGCCTTCTGTGAGAAAAGTATTGCCACTCAAATGAGACACTACAGACCTCTTCTTCATCATTGTAATAATAACTAAATGTTTACATTGGGTTTTATATTTTTCAAAGTAACTCAACACATATTACCTAAATTTATTCTAAAAGACATCTATTAAGTAAGCAGATGAGTATATTGTTATAGACAAAAGACTAGCTTTTCAGTAAGATGATGATCAAGATTCAGTGATAAATATGTAATGGTAAGCATGTCACTTCAAATTCTCTATTATTACTTTGATCTATAAAACATCTAAATTATTAATCTTCATTTTATTTATGTGGAAATTGAATCTTGAAGAAATGATGTTGGTTGACCAATGTCTTACAATCAATAAATACTAGAACCAGGATCCAGGACCAAGGCAGACTTTGGATTCCCAGTACATAATAACATATTATCTCTATTATTGATTTATGATTTAATTAATAAGTAATGGTAATAATACTTATGGTTATCATATTGTTATCACAATAAGCTATAGCCATATCAGATTTTATATTTTATAAAACAATTTTAATAAATTATTTTGGTGATACTCTGGCCACTGAAGTCCAGGCAGAGGGTTTTCCAGTATCAATTTAACCTGACTACCGATAGTCTTATTTTGTGATTGCTTCTCTTTAATTATCTGAAAAAGAAATTTCCAGAGTAACATTTTACTATTTGTGTGTACTCATTCAAAATTTCAGAAATGTTTTTAAGACCTCTAAAAACAATCATATTTTCTAGCTCATAAGCTCTTTAAGGCAAAGGTAATATTTTTTTTCATTTCTTCTGAATCTTCTACTATACTTATGAACTATTCTGCACTTAACAAATGCTTAAATGAATAAAAATTATTTTTAAACAGTGTCATTAAAAACAAAACTGACAAATTTTTCAGTTACATCTAGGGTTTTAAAAAATAAAGTTACACTCATCTGAAACTAACTTCAAATTTTATTAATAACAATGAAAATTACTATGGGATTCTTATTCATATAATAAGGATAGCTAAAAAAAACATGTGTATGTCTCATTGTCATTTTAGATTCTGTTTCTCTCTGGCTTTGGGAATGAAGCCATCTGTACAACTACAAATTAACTAAAGAGCTCTATTCAGACAATAGACTGATTCTATAAGGCCTTCTACTCTAAAAGTCTACATAGTTTTATGATGACATACATAAAGGGTGCTGGAAATTCTAACAAAGCAGACTCCAGGTACTCTTGAACTTTGCCAATCACCAAGTCAGAGAATCATAAAGACATAGGTTGTTAAATTTTTTTTTGGCCATCAGGGGCTGCACTCCTGAACACATAGTCGTCAATATTATTGTCTATATTCCCTCATCTTTGCCTCAGATAGAAGTCAACTGTCTAACCAGCTTGCACCATAGTATCATAATGACTATGAATATTGAGATGCTTTAATCTAATATTATTTTAACAGTCTTCAGAACTTCATGTAATCCCTGAATTTTATGTAGAAACATTTTTTCCCTGATTTTGTTAGTTACAGTATTAAGAATCAAAAGTGAAAGGGAAACCTAGCTTCTATTAATTTTCTATAGTTTGAATCCAAGCAAATTATTGGCAAAAAAATCATTTTTTTAAATGTTGAAAGGCATAGGAAAATCTGAGGGAGTAAAATCTAATCTTTCAATTTATAAGAACTGCTAGGTTGGCTGAAAGTGCCTTAACTAGTTTCTACTGTACAACAAATATCACTTTTTCATGCTATATTAGGTTTAGAAAGATATTACATAGCTATAAGTCAATTTGTTTTCTTATACTTGTGGCAGTATTGCACATCGAAGACACTATTTAGCAAAAAGCTCACAGAGAAGTTGCTGCTATAAAAAAAATCATCATTTTTTTCCAGCTAACAAGTACTTGCTAACTGATCCTGAAATGGATTCTGTCCCATTTTTGTGGGAAATCTATTATTATTTTTTACTTCTGTTAATACACATTCATTTGTTTCAAAGAATTTTCTCTACACCTTCTTCATTTTCTCATTGTGGTACAGAGGTGACCATGATTTCATTGTAGCAATTCTCAAGCTCTGGCAGATCGTTCCAAGATTGAATCCAGAAATATGCTGCATATCTTACTTTCTAGGTCCAGTCTCATTAGATGTGGTGCCACATCAGCTCCTGAAGAACATATTGCTGAAGAGAGAGAGAGTCATTTTGATTTACATTAATAGTGAAAACATCCATGCTGATAAAATCAAAGATTCTTGAAGCCATAGGATCATGGGTTTTTGGAACCAAAAGACATACATGAGATCAAGCAGTATACATCCCTCATTTTAGAGATGAGGAAATGGGCACAGAGAAGTTAAGTGATTTGTGCAGGGTCATAGAACTAGCAGATATTTTTAGATGGGATTGGAAACCAAATCTAATGCCCTCTGCACTATTCCTTGTTGGATTCTACACCAGAGAGGATGTTTCTTTATCATAGAGGAGAATTGAAGAATAGTGAGTACCTGGGAATCATGAGCATTCCTTCTTTTTTTTTTTTTTTTTTAACTGAGGCAATTGGGGTTAAGTGACTTGCCCAGGGTCACACAGCTGTTACATGTCTGAGACCAGATTTGAACTCAGGTCCTCCTGACTTCAGGGCTGGTACTCTATCCACTGCGCCACCTAGCTGCCCCCGCATTCCTTCTAAAAGGAAGAAAATATAGAAAATGGGAAATGGCTTTTAATAACTTCATGCAAGTTTGGCTTGTTTATGGCTCCTTCACTTCCCCTCCAAAAAAAATCACCCTAGTACAGTCCTCTACAGATAATGGATACTCATTAAATTACTGCTAAATGAATTAATAATGGTGGGAAAGGAGATAGATAAAGATAGAAGCTTATTTGTAAGTATCATGGAACAGTAGAAAGGGCATTACACATCATCAGAAAACGTGGCTTTGGATTGGAGCTCTATAAATTGCCAATTGTGTTTCTGTGACAAAATCATTTAAATTCCTGAAGAAGACCATGACATCAGGGAGGTGAAGCTAAAACATGCACGTGATTAAGCAAGGGAGAGCTGTGCAAAATTACTTGCCTTACTTTCTCTTCCAGAGCCACCTGGGTCCAGTGGCCAGATATAGATCAGAATGACTGGGGATGACCCTGGGTAAAATGGGAGACTTTGACCTTTTTAAGCTAAGGTCTTCAACAGGTCTCAATTTGACTGAGGCCACATCCATTCAGTGATTAAGGCTGTATAGCAATTGAGGCAAAGAATTTCCTTTTTCACCAAGTCCAAAAAATCTAAATAAATAAAGGAATGAATAAATTTAGGAGGAAAAGACCCTCAGGTTCTGGCCAAAGCAAAAATAACTGCTATTTACATTCAATCTGACTCCATCTGAACCCAAGCAATGACCAAATGGAGCATATTTTAGGACTTATTGATGGCCAATAGGAAAGAACTTTTGAATAAGAGTTTATAGTGAGTCCAAAGGACATGTTCAGATTGACTGAGATTTTAGGATAGAGAGCAATTTTAAGTGATAGTTATGAATTTTCTAGTAATTAGGGGAAATAGAACAAAGAAATGTGATTAGAGTTGGGTGAAATATGGTGCAGTATTAATGATCATCAATATGAATACAAAGGTATTAAGGACATTACCAAGACTTTTTTTTAGAAAATCCGTAAGTCAAGAGCTAGTTATTAAAGATAAGTAGAATATCTGGGAAATTGAGAGATAACTACCATTAGAATACATGGATATTTATACAATCAAATGTCATGATTTTTAAAAAGAAAAGATATTAGTTACTCACAGTGGCAAAAAGAGCCAGAAAAATACCAGATAACAAAGAATATGTTAATTTCTTCTAGACCTGTTAAATCAAAAGTATTAGAAAAAGGGTTATCAATTGAAAGGACTGCCAGAAACTCAGTGTCTTAAAAGAAGACATCACTGTACATAATGTGAAGAATTACAATCATAAAAAAGAAATTCAGGATGAGATGGAATTTGAATTAAAATTATAAACAGAGGTCTCAAATGTCCCAGTATAAGGATCTAGTCCATTAGTTTCCAAAAGATAATAGGGTTTGGGAAGGAGTAGGCTTATGCTAGTTGGGAGCAACAATAGTGGAAGAGTTTTCAAGAGAGAATTATAGATGACCACATTAGTGCTCCTTGAGGAAGTAGAAAAGAAATAGTTATTAGAAAACATTCTACAATCAGCCAGTGCCCAGGTACCAATTAGAATGCCTTTGTGTTGGAAGACTTTCCTAGACTTGATTCTCACTGGACAGTTTCCTTTGGCTTGATGGTATAGGCCGAGAGACAGATTTTCCTAGGGGTCCAAGGGCTTCTGCTACTTGTGAACCTTCCCAGGCTTTGTGCTCACATGCAAGTTTTCCCCATCTAGAAGGCAGAGCCTGCAAAGCAACTTTTCCAAGACGATGGGGTGCCTCAGTTGGTTGTGAATCTTCCCAGATTGGACTCCCACAAATGAATTTTATACGAGATGATTGTGGGGGCCAACCAGCAGGTTTTCCATGAAGCAAAGGAGCCTCAAATTGTTGTGAGTTTTCCCAGATTGTACTTTCACTGCGGAATTTTCCTCGCATCAATGCTGAGTGCTGAACTCTGACTTTTCCAAGAGAAAGAGGATTATAGGTTGACTGGGAGTTTTCCCAGAGTGAATTCTCACGGGTAAATTTCCCTTTTCCTGTTGGTATGGGCTGGACCGCAGATTTTCCATGGGGAAGAGGAGATTCAAGTGATTGTGAATCTTCCCAGCCTACATTCTCATGTGTGCATTTCCCTCTAGCTAATGGTTGGAGGAGAGTCACTTTTCCATGAGGGTGGGTGGTATCAACTGCTTGGGAATCCCAGCCTGAATTATTACAGGGCAATTTTCCTCTCCCTGGTAGTGGGGGCCAGCTTGTTGTTGTTGTTTTTCCATTGGAGATGAAATTCTCATCTGATTGTGAGTCTTCCCAAGCTTGGTTCTCACAGCTGAATTTCTCACCACAAGATGATGTTCTTTGAATGGTGGTTTTTCCGCGAGGGAAAGATGCCTCAGTTGACTGTGAGCCTTCATATTCAAGATTCTCACATGTTAACTTTGTTGTGTCTGACTGTGAGGGTCTCATGACTGGTTTTCCAAAGGCATAGGAAATCTCAGCACTTTGTGAACCTTCTCTGCCTGAAATTTCACCAATGAATTTCCCTCTGGTGGTAGTTTTTCCAAAGGAATGGGGAGCCTCTGCTGATTCTGAACCTTCCCATGATTGAACTTCATATGTCAATTTTTCTCCCTCTGTCAATGGGGGCCAGACTATTGATTTTCCACTATGGAGAGGAGCTTCAGCAGATTTTGAATCTTCCCAAACTGGTTTATCATAAGTAAATTTCCCTAGACATGATGGTGAGCGCCTGATGGAAGATTTTCCAAAACTTAAGGAAGTCTCAGCTAATTGTGAACTTTCCCAAACTGATTTACCATATGTAAATTTCCCAAGACAGGATGGTGATTGTTTCAGGGTAACTTTTTCACGAGGAGTTTCAGATGTTTGGGAACCTTCCCATAGAAGTTTCTCAAAGTTGAATTTCCCCCTGCTTGACTGTAGGATTTTGGTGGCAGTTTTACCAAAAGTATAGGTTGTCCCAGCTGTTTGTGAACCTTTCCACTTTGGACTATCACAAGTGAATTTCCCTCTGCCTAGAGAGGAACGACTTGCATTTTTCCCAGGAAGGAGAGTTTCACCTGATTGTGAGCCTTCCCACATGGAACTATCATTGGATAATTTTCCTTGGCCTTTTGATGGTATGCGGATAATCAGCTTTCCTTGGGCACGTGCAGCCTCAGCTGATTTTGAATCTTCACAAGCTGAGTTGTCACAGGTGAATTTTCCACGGTTTGATGGTGGGGGCCAAACTATAGGCTTTTTATGAGAGTTGATAGTTTCATTTGGTTGTGAGTCTTCCTGGCGTAGATTTTCACATGTAAATTTTCCTCTGCTTGAAGGCAAGGATGTGACAACTGATTTTCCATGAGGATGTGGTGTCTCAGAATGTCGTGAAACTTCCCAGTCAGGGTCCTCACAGCTGAACTTCCCTTGACCAGACGATGGGGGCCAAACAGAAACTTTCCTTGTGAGCTGGGGACTCTCGCCTGATTGTGGATCCTCCCACCCTGAACTCTCAGTACCAAATTTCTCTTTACTTGGTGGTGGGGGCCAAACAACAGCTTTTCCAGGAGGCTGGTAAATCTCAGACGCCTGTGAACCTTCCCAGACTGGACTATTATTTGTGAATTTCCCTCGACCTGCTGGTGGAAGTTGTAGTGTTTTTTTTCCACGAGAGACGGAGGTTTCACAGAATTGTGTCCCTTCCCAGCCTGAATTCTCACTAGTGAATTTTCCTCGGCTTGGAGGAGGAGGCCAAACAACAGATTTCCCTTGAGTGTGGGAAACCTCAGCTAATTGTGAAACTTTGGATACTGGACTTTCACAGGAGAATTTCCCTCTATTTGATGCTGGGGGCCAGAGTGCAGCTGTTCTGTGGGCTAAGGTTGTCTTGGCTGGTTGTGAACCTCTCCACATTGAACTGTCACGATTGAGCTTTCCTCGAACTAATAGTAGGTGCTGCATGTTAGGCTTCCAGTGGGACTGAGGAGTCTCAGATGGTTTTGAGGATCCCCACACTGGATTCTCATGAACGAATTTTCCTCGGATCAATGAATTCTGGGCAGATTTTCCACGGGAGAGTGAGAACTCATATGGTTGTATGCCTTCCCAGACTGTGTTCTCAGTTGTAACTTTTGTTTGATTAGATGGTGTTTTCTGAATTGTAGCTTTTCCTTGAGAGTGAGGAGTCTCAGCTGATTTTGAACCATCCCACGATGAATTGTCATGACTGAATTTTCCTCTGGTCACTGATGTATTCTGGATGCCAGTTTTTCCATAGTGAAGAAGAGTCTCATTGGGTTGTGATACTTCCCACATTGTACTTTCTTGGATGAATTTCCTCCTGCCCAATGGTGGGTGTTGGATACCAGCTTTTCCATGGGAAAGGATAATCGGATTTGGTTTCGAGCCTTCCCAGATTTTATTCTCACCAGTTAATTTCCCTTGGCCTGCTATTGTCTTCTGAAAGATGACTTTTGCACGAGGAATAACACTCTCAGATTGATGGGAGCCTTCCCAGAATTTCCCTCGGCTTGACAATGGGGGCCAGACTGTAGCTTTTCCATGGGGAAAGGGAGAATCAGTGGACTGTGAGTTTTCATAATCTGGACTCTCATTAGTGGATTTTCCTCGTCCTGGTGGTATCAGTTGGATGGCAGTTTTTCCATGAGATGGTGATGTCTCAGTTTTTTGTGTACCTTCACAGGCTAGATTCCTGTGAGTACATTTATCATGATCTGACGTTGGAGGCCACATGGCAACTTTTCCCTGAGAAACAGGACTCTCTGCTGAATGGGAACCTTCACAGACTTGGATTTCGGGGGGAAATTTCCGTTGGCCTAATTGTGTATGTATAAGTTTGACTTGGGAGATCCCTTTTTCACTTTCTTTCCATGTGCAATGTGGACAGTTACCCTGAGGCAATGATGCATGACTCTTAAAATTTCTTTGAGGAAGCATTGTCCTTCAAGGCATATCCTGAAAGTATAAAAAAATCCATAATATTAGAAAGTCACTCCTTCATTTCCCTTTACCCCTATTTCTTATCATATATATCCTTTGTATCATCATGTGGTGTAAACAGTAAAACAAAATTCTTTGATGACCCATAGGAATACTTTTGCAGTTTTTTTTTAATATGAATTCTTTAATCCAAGAAGAAAACTATAATCATATTCTAATCATTTTAGCTTTTTGGGCACCTATATTTCTCTTCAAGTAAATCATGTGTAAACTAAAAGTTTTAAATAAAATCAAGTTTAAGGGGGGCTGGTGAGTAGGAGGTAGATTCAGATGCCACCAGGATAATATTTATACTATCAAGGCCAACTTTGAAGAGCCAAGCTAAGAAAGCCTCAGTTATTGTTTATTTCTAGTATGTGCCATTTTAATTCTCTATTTCCTTCATATAACATGATTTCAATTATAGGTCTGCCACCTTGGAGTCTGAACACCTTAGAAAAGTCACTACACATGTTTGGAGCTAATTTTCTCACTTTGAATTGAGGGACAAGAACTTGATGACGTCTAATGTTCTTTCCAGTTCCAAAATAATGATCTTATAATTGTAATCATTTCATTTTTTCATCCCTTTTCCTTTAAAATGTTCACTGAAACCAACTTTTCTCTTTAAGTTAATAAATCTATTATTTTCTCTAAAACTAGCTATATTTTCTCTTACACTCCACACATGTTCCTTGCTCCCCACTGACCTTTTCAGAACCTTTCTTAACCACCAACACCTAGCAACCACCTTTAATTTTTTTACCCTTTCTAGACCTTTGTTCTCATCTGTGGACTTCTCTCAGATACTCTCACTCTTCCCTATCGAGTTAAGAAAAAGTGGCCATACAACTGCCACTGCCAACACTTTATGTGCCCCAGATTTTGCAATTAGCATTTGTATCTATGATCTGATCTTTCTTTCTATGCTACTTTTTTAATGTCTTTGACCATCTTAGCTACTTTAAGCTATCAAATCATATCTAGAATGTTATTATTCTAGGAACTGGTTTTCCAGGATGTTCAATCTTCTTTAGATTATCCCATCAGATTAACATTCAAGTGAGTCAACTGGCTTAAAAACTATCAATGGCTCCAAAATGACAACCCTCTTTTCAAAATTGCTACATATATTAGATAATCCTCATGACACCAAGTCTGTGAAAAATAGTATAGGTTTTATATGTGAAGAAAACTAGACCTAGAGAGGCCAAGTCATTTTGCCAGGGTTGCTATTTCAGACACATACATGTGTCTCTTCTGACTCCATGACTCTTTTGACTATGCTATGTTCCTTTGAAAGCACTATGACCTATTAATGTAACATAAGAGACACTGACTGCCATTGCTCTCTTTTCTACTCATTGAACCCCCCTTCACATTGCATCTTTATATTTTAATCTTTGTATATAGGAAGACAAATATTTCTATTTTTGAACATTTGCATGAGCCTTATCCCTTACCCAGAATATTCTCCAATCCCATCTGTCCAATTCTTTAAATTATATCCATTTTCAAAGTTTATCCTTAAGCTTCGATGAAGACCACAGAGATCTATTAGTATTTTGAGCTTATATATTTACTGTATGGAACACATATTTGTCAGTTAATCATTTACTTATTCATTCATTTGATAAATACACAAGGACTCATATGAACCAGGTGCAATTCACTGACCTCTTCCATAAGATCATAGATATAGAATTAAAAAGGAAATTAGAGGTCCACTAATACAACTCCATCATTCTCAGGTTTAAAAAAAAAAAGTGACAAAAATCTGAGGCCCAGAGAGACAACATGCCTTGCCCAAAATCACAGAAAACATATGGAAGGACTTAGATTCTAAAAAAATGTACAAAAATGATTCTAATCCTTCCCATCTTGGAGCTTAAGGAATAGTTAGGGTCATATAACAGAGACTGATAAACATAATATAAATTAGAACAGAAAAACTGAATGAGGGTATGAACTGTGATCAAATATCTATCATATGCCAGTTTGTATTATTAGAGAGATTTATATATTGTTACTTCATTAAATCAATTAATTAGTAATAAACATATAATAATATCTACTGTCTTCCAGGCACTGTTGTAAGCCCTGAGGATAAAAAGAAATTGTTCCCATCCTCAAGAAGCTAATGCTGTATTAGAGAAAAGCAACATTTTCTCAATTTAGAATATACAGAATAAATGCAAAGTAATTTTAAAGCAGGGTCAAGAAGCTGGGGCAACAGAAATGCATCTTATGACTGATATCATCTTCCTATATTTATTATTGGATTTAACACATCAAATAAGGTACATATTTTAACCATAACTAATGTGGGAATTTGTTTCACTTGACTGTGCATATTTGTTACCATGACTTTGTTTTCCTTTCCTTTCCTTTTTCTTTTTTCTTTTTTTTTTGTAGGATTTGGGGGTGGGATTGATAGGATGTTAAGAGGGTATAAGAATAGAACAATTTAAAAATTGAAGATTCTAGAGGCAACTGATTAACAACTATTGCATGCATACATGCATGGCATATGTATATATGCATTCAATAGAAATCTTGTTTCATAGGATTTTTTCTACTACATATAGGTGTATATATAACAATATATCATATATGAGATGATGGTGTTTGACCTGTATAAGTCCCTTGGAAGGATGTTAGAAGAGAGGAAATATATTGCAAAGAAGTGAAAGATATTTTTTGTCTATCAAACTCCTGACATTTAGCACCAACCTGGCTGGTTCTCAAATGTTTGCTGATTGCCTCACTTCTCTCCAGTTTTTAATCTATTGATCACACAACTGCCAATTTTATATTTCTAAAGCATGTGTCTGACAGTGTAAGAAGTTTTTTCAAGAAGTTTCAGGATAAAATACAAATTTCTATTTGACATTTTAAGCCTTTTGCAATTTGTGCTGAATTCTATTTCTAATCTGTCACATTATTTTCCCCCCTAATTTATTTCTTATTTCAATCAATATTCTTGTGGTACTCCATCTACCACTCCCAGGACTGTATCATTGTTCTCTCATGACTGGAAGGCTCTTTCTCTTTAATCTCATTCTTGGAATCCAAAGCTGCCCATCAAATCTCAGGTCAACAACTATTTTCTATATGATGACTTTTCTTTATCCTTAATCTTGTGTTAGTGATCTCACTTTACCCCCAAATTCCTTTTTTTAGTTATTTTGTGTATATTTTCATATATTTGCACATAAATATATGTACATATATATATATATAATACATTAATACATATACATACATA
>JAJPUD010012816.1:30630-47471 GCA_023553655.1 Myrmecobius fasciatus
ATAGGATTTTGCATATTATAGGTATTTAACCAATGCTTCTTGAATTAGTTAAGTTGAATTGATAAGTTCACATTTAATGCAAATTTTGAAAAGTTCTGATGTACTTTTTTATGGGCATAAACCCATATATGTCCATAGAAAATTCTAGGTTAAATTTAAGAGGTATCTCTGAATAACTGAATAGAGTCAAAGAAGAAAATCTTATAGGACAGAAAAATAGTTTATCTAAGGTCAAACAAGTAATAAATATTTGAGCTGAATTTAAAGGCAGATCCTCTGACAACAGAACTTGAATTCTCTTTTGAGAATTAGGCCTATCTCTCTTGGCATGTGGTTGGCTTATTTGCATTTCAAGTCTTATTAACTTAGGAACTCTATATGCTGGCAATCATGCATGCTGACATAACTACAGTCAACACAGTTCACACAACTCCTTCCTCAAAAACAAGAATGTTTGCATGTTTCCCATATAGCATTCAACTCAACATCATTTTGTATGGAGACATTTTAGCTTGAAGACAATTAAGAAAATCATCATGCATTAAAATGGAAAAATAGAACAATTAGGTAATTATTTTGTTATTTAATTTCCAATTAACTTTTGGTCTATTTTCTCCTGGCCTTATATTACATGTGAGTTTTATTGCATCATGATATGAAAAGGATACATTTACTATTTCTGCTTTTCTGCATTTGATTTTGAGGTTTAGGTAATTATTTTGAATGTAGAAATGACAGCTTTATCAAACACTAACAGTAATTGACACAGCTTTGTCTTCAATAAAAAATATAAATATTTTGGAGATACTCAGAGTTAAAGATCTTCAGGAAAGCAAACATGAGAGTACACACATAGATGTACAAACAAAAACACATATATGTAAAAGAACAAGGCTGCAGGTTGAGGTAAAAGTATTTCTAAGAAAATGAAACAACTCAGTAACTTACCTTTAGCAGAGTCCTGTCCTATCAATCTTGCTGGTATTGCATTGAAGCTCCTTGCTTTGCAGGAAAAGAAATAGGAACTTTTAAGCAACTAAATTCTTAGGAACAGCAAGCTCCCAAAGAAAGAAATAAAAACTCTGAAAGAGCAAAGTCTCTCGGAGCTCTTCTCAAGTCCTCCTTTGAGAATCAAGAGAATAACTTCCAAGCAACTGCCTGCTATATATACCTAGTTGTGCCTCTCCTTATTTTTTTAAAGTTCTAATAAACCTTGAAAAATATACAAATATTGTTGGCATTCCAGTTTTCCTTCCCGTGATAAGATATATTAAAATATGTTATTGGTTGTATCTTCTTTTTATCTACAAAACTTTGACCTTGTAAGTATTTGTTTCTTTTCTACTTAACTGCAAGGGAAAAAAGGTCTTTTAGATCAGTCATGTATCTCATTTAAGGAACAAAACCAAAACAAAGCAAAATTTAAAAGGATACAAAATAGGGATTCTGCATGTCACATTCTGGTTCATAATGTGCACTTATTCAACATCCAACAAATGTTTATTAATTATTGATTACTACATGTAAGAGTCTATGCTAGGCACTGTGGGATATACCATAAGAATATTATGTAATAAAAACTATTATGACATTACTTTCCAAGTCCTTTCTCTTGTTCTTATATGCCTGCATGGGTCGCATTCAGTAATTGGATGAGCTCTTACAGGCTCTTTAGGATTTCAAATTGTAGAGTTATGGGTCTATATTTACTCTGGTCAAAAATGCCCCTCGAATGAGTAAAGACAAATCCCAGTACCTAATATTCAAGACTCTTCACAGTCTGGTACCACTTTACCTTTGTGTCACCATTTTCTATTGTTCTCTTCAATGCATTATATGATCCTTTGTCAAATCAGACTGCTCTAAAACACTTGAAAAAACCTCAGTTCTCTTGACTTTTACTACTCTTACTCCAAAAGAAAAGCATTTTGTTTAGAAGCAGACCAGAATTTAAATCCAGGTGTATAACCTGTATAACATTTACAGTCTATATAACCTTAGACAAGCCATTCAATCTCTCAGAACTTGATTTCCTCATTTAAAAATGAAGGGGATAGAATAGAAAACAATCTGATTTCTTGCAGCTCTAAAACTATAAAACTAAGAAATAATTTCCCCTATATTTTGATTTGGTCTTCCTCTATAATTCTCATTCATCCTTTAAAGGTCAAATACATCTTAGGAAGGACACCATTATGTGTGTGTGTATACATACACACACAGATATATATATATATATATAATATATATATATATATATATGTATATACATATTTGTATATATGGAGTGATATCTTTTTGGAGTTGGATAACATGGATGCATATGTATTTATACATTTATATATAAATATATATAAACTCTGAGTAAAATTTGAGGCATACTTTTTTTCTGGCTCCCCTCCCCTAATATTGTTCATGTGCACATATGTTTTTCATGACTTCACATGTATAATTTATTTCCTTCTCAAAGGGTGGGAGATGGTCAGGAAAGAATTTAGAATTTGTAGTTTCCAAAATTAAATGTTAAATTTAAAAAGGAGTGAAGGAAAAGCACATTCCCAAATCAAAGAGCAAAAAATCTCTTGGACACTTTTTATTATGTAAATGAATGATATTTTAGAAAGATCAAAATTCTTTAAATGGATCAGCTCTGTAGTGACCTAAAATGATGGGAAAGTTTATTGAGAATTGTGAGAAATCAATTGTAATGTTTTAACACTAAAAAGCATAAAACTATGGGTTTAAATTTTTATATTACAACATCCAGGTTGTTCTGCATATCTTTTTATTCTATATGAACAAAAAAATAATAACTTCTCATTCCATATACACAGGGAAAATGGCAGAAGTAAAATGGCAAATACAAAACATGGTTCTAATTTATTTCTTTGTGTATTTTGTCAATAAGTAAACATTAATTTTCAATGAATACTTGACAGTCAAATCTTCCTGGCCTTCCCACTTCCACCAGCATATTTACTGAGCAGTCATTAAGCTTGCCTCTATGCTGAGGGTCATTATTGGGTAGACTTCAGTGAAAGGAACTTTTAAAAAGGCATATATTTTTGAATTGAGTTACTCTGACTAAACTTGGGGATATTATTCACACATTTAGTGGAGTTTCATAAGTAGAAAAAAATAAAATGTTAATCAACAGACTTAGGGTGTCTGAAAATGTGGAATAATACATTTACCAGTTTCCAAGCCATTGGTCCAGGTATAATCCATGAGTAGTCTTGCTTTTTTTGCTTTCTTTTTTTAGGGGTGGGAAGCAAGGAAGGAGTAAGAGGATAGAGTATAAAGCTGAACCAGAATTCTACCTTTACTGTGTAATTTATAAACAAAGTTCTTGGCATGCAAATTATAACTTGTCCAGAAACCTTCCCTCCCTCATTAAAGCTAGCAGAAGCCTCACAAGGACTGAAAAATTAATACCATGCTGGCATTTTCCTTAGTTATGTGAATTATTGCCAGAATAGACACCAAGCTTGATAAAATGAACCAACTCTCAAAAACAGGAGAGTTTGGGATTATAAATGATAAGAGGGATTCTCCAAAGTATGCCTCCCTGTTTGTTCATGAACAAAAGTTCCATTTCTACCTTGGCTACAGTTGTGGCTTTGACCAATTACGTTTATTATTAGTAGGTCAAAAATAAAGCCCAAATATAAGAGGTAGCCCATCAGATGGTTAAAGAGAAAGATCACTTAGTCTGAAGAAATAGGACCAGGGCTCAAATACTATACCTGCCACTTAACTACTTGTGTTATGGGAGGAAAGGCTCCTATCCTCCCTTAGCCTTGGTTTCTTTATCAATAAAAATAAGGAGATTGGACTTGACAGATTTGGGATCCCTTGCTTATATAGATTTATGATCCTAAAATTCACTTGAAAGAACCAAGAGAATATACAAGAAAAGATGATTTGAAAATCAGAAGACCTGGATCTGAAAATTAATTCTGCAATTTATCATTCTATTTACTACCATTCTATTTCTAGAGAGAGGTGTAGGGAATAGATCTTTGAGCCTGGAGTAAGAAAAACCAAAGTTCAAATTGGCCTCAGATATTCCATAGCTACGTGAACCTTACCAAATTACTTAACCTTTGTTTGCTTCACTTTCCTCATCTATAAAATGGGGATAATAGTTCCTACCTCGATGGCTTTTTGTGATGATCAAATGAAATAATGTTAAAGTGCTTAGCACAATGCTTTGCACATAGGAATTGCTATATAAATCTCAATTCTTAATTATTATTAACATGAAATATTTTTAAAGTATTATAGAAACCTTAAAGTGGTATATAAATATAATATATTTTTATTATTGATGTTGTTGTTGTTATGCACATTTTAAGCAAATGACCCTGGAGAAGAGAACATGATGTCTGCAAAATATTTGAAAAGTTGACCTAACAGGTAGGAAAGTAAATTTGTTCTGTTTGACTTTAGAAATTACTGACTCAAATATGTAGAAATTATAAATTACCAGATTTTAACTCAATAAAGGAAATATTATTAAAATAAGTATGTTATCACTAATAATAGACCTGCCTGTACCTGAAACTATTAGGTACCTCATTCTGAAAAATACTCAAGCATAAGTCACAAAAATTGTGATCTCCCCATTTCTAGAAAAAGAGGAAATATTATACAAAATATAAAACTAAGAGTTTAGAGGCCTCACTTTGAACAGAAGCTTTGAAATGAACTGTGTACTCTTGGGCTAACTTTCTTCTTTCAGCTTTGATTTTCCTTTTTCTTTTTTCATGAAAAAAGTAAGGGTTTGGGGCTAGGTTCATAATAGGTCTGAGGTTTTTAACATGGTTAGCAATGGAATTTATATATTCACATAACAGGAATGCTCCTTAGATCATATTTATAGTTTTATAGGTCATCTCTTGCAAGCCCTCACTAATGGTGAAATTGAATACAGAGAAGAGACTTTTCAAATGTATCAGAAATTGTAAATAGCAATCCAAGACCCAAACCCAGATATTCCAAGTCCACATACAAAATTCTTTGATGGCTTAATAGAGTACAGGACTGAATTCAGAAAGCCCTTAGTTCAAACATCACTTCTGACATTTACCAGCTGTGTCTACTGAGAATAGGAATAATTGTAGCACCTACTCCCCAGGATTGTTATGAGTATCAAATGAAATAACTTTTGAAAGAGCTTTGCACATCTTAAACCATTATATAAATTATAGTTAATAATAGTAATAGTAGGAATTGTAGTATTTTAATATTAATATTACCATGTTTATTGTGACCATTTAAAAACTCTTGACCAAGATAACTCTTCCATGCCTACAATTCCAATGCCCAACTTTTCTTCACAGCATTAACCTTATACTTCAATGTACCTTTAATCTCACCACCTCAGGATCCAGATGCTAATTCTGAAATTTTATTTTCTGATCCTAACTTTTTATCCTTTGCCCTCCTCCATTCTCACTATACTGACTCTTTGCCTTTAATCATGACCACTGGATTCTTGAGCCTTCCATGTTTCTCATAGTCTGGTGGGACTTCTAGCATTAATCCCATGTCTTCTACTTTAAGGATTCGTAATAATCCTTCCAGTATTCTTCACTTATCTATTCATACATTCAGCATTAAGAAGGAAAGTGCTTGTAAACCTTAAAGCACACTAGAACTTTGAGTTTGTAAGCCATAACTACCTGTTAAAAAAACAAAAACAAAAAACAAAAAAAAACTCTTTCCTTTTCTAAAAGGCTGGACAAGATGAACCCTAAGATCCTTCGAAGATTCTAGGATTTTCTCTGGACCTGGAATCTTCTTTCTCTGCTACTGGATGACCTAAGCCAAACTCAGTACCTGAAGTCTTTGGGCTGAACAAGCAGAAATGGGTAATAGAAATCCCCAAATCCAACAAGACTGAAATTCAAAATGAAGCTAATCCTCAGAATTTTGTGCCTTTGGTCCCCACCTAATAAGTGCAGGGGCTCCTTTCCTTCTCTTCCAAATTTTCCTCTCTCCGTGTTTTCTCAGATTCTGCTCTGGAAAATACATATCAGTGGCACCTGATCAGGGCAAGGGTTGTAACCTGTAGTTAAGAAACAGCTTGTCATTTTGCAAGTCACAAAGATGCAAACTCTGTCCTTGGCTTTTCTAATGCTGTGTTCAAACCAAAGGAGTGACCAACTATCCTAAATACCTTCATTCCCAGAATTGATAACAAGAAGCAAAAGTGAATAACAGTGTCATGTCCTTTATTTCACCTCTCCCCCATCTGACTGAATGTGAAAAAGGCAGAAAGATAACCCTAGAGAGAAAGAGAAAGCTATGCAGTACTGTACAGAGGGCAGTCTCAGGACTATCCCAGTGCCCACTTGAGTGGCCTTGACAGAATCAATAGCAAGCACCCAGTGGGCACCACCCCAAACCTAATGCAAAGAACTATCTGTTGTCCCCTGCATTGTCCCAAACAATGCTGATTATCTCCATCCCCAAGCACTAAGCCCATGGTTCCCAGTGCTTAGCACTTGAAAAGCAAAAAATACATGATTATTGATTGCTTTAGGATGCAGACAAGATAGGTTATGCAAGAGGGAGACTTATGTGGACCACTGGGGAAAGTTACCTGGGGAGGTGGAACTTAAACTGGAGCTCTTGAGGATTCAGAGCTGAAGGAGGCTCGGTTTAATTGTAAAGACTGAGAGTTTTTGGTGCCAGGGCTCCTGGATTGACAGGCAGCAATTTTTATAGTCTGAGCTGGGTATAGTGGGGGAGCTCCCACTGAGGGTAGATTTTGATGTTCTTAGAGTCCATCTCAATGCCTTTTTTTAGACAACCTTAAGCAGTCTCTCCAGAGATTTCCCTTAATCTCTCCATAGCTACTGCCTCAAGTATCATCAGTCACTACACTGATTCAGATGGGGCAATTTACTTCACTTCTATTTTTTCTGAGTTTCCTCATCTGTAAAATGGGATTAATAATAGTTTATACCTCCATGAGTTGTTCTCAGGATTAAAAATAAGATATTTTAAAGGTGCTTTGCTTAGCTTAAAACTCTTTATAAATGCTATGGTTTATTTTTATTGTTATCATTTTCATGTTCTTGAAAGTATTATTTTATTATTTCTTATAGCATATAATATTCCACTGCATCCATCTGCATTTATCATTTGTTCAGTCATTTTGTAATTGATGGTTATGTCCTTAATTTTCAGGTCTTTACCATTACTAAAATAGTAATTATAAATAATTTTGTACTTATAAGACTTTTTTTTTCTTTTCTAGGTCACTTTGTGGTAGAGTCTATTAAATATGTATTTCTCTATATATATTCCTCTCCCCATCTCATTGAATTTTACTTGTAAAATGAAAAGAAAAATAAAAAGCAGTTGTGAAAAGTCAATACTGGCCATATTTGACAGCATATAAAGCATTCCATAGCTATAGTTCTCTATGTCTCAAATGAAAAAAGGGAGAAAACTTTTCATTTCATATCTTCTACATGATTAAACTTTCATGCTTCACAAAATGCAGATTTATTTTTCACTTAACTATGAAGTGCTTTTTTTTCCCAAATAAAATTTTATTTTGGAGACAATGTACAAGGCAAGCTTTTTTTCTTCATTAATTTATTTTCTTTTTAGTGAACTCTGTAGCAAGCAAAAGTATGGTAAAACTTTGGAAAAAGGCTTTTGATAATGTGAATAATTAGTTTCTAATTTTTTTTCTAAATATGAACTTTCATATAGAATATCTACTTAAAATAGAGATGGTACACAGTGGTAGAATGCTAGTTCTCCACAAACTAGATTTAACTTAATTCCTGTTTAAGGCAGCATTTTCCCTCAAGGGGCAGGATATGATAACAAGTGACTTAGGTATTCTTTAGAAAGAATGGAGTATTTCACTATCCTTCCTATAGGACAGGGACCAAATCCTTTTAAGCTCTAAACATTGTGATCATTTGTTAACCATTCTTTTGACATGTCATCTAGCTTTAGAGTACATTTGCTGAAATGTGTTATATTAAATCATTTCCAATTTCAGATTTGTAGCAATTGAACACTGATGGACTTTGAAAAGGTCCTCATTGTATTTTTAAGGAATTCCATCATCTGTACTTATTTTTTTTTATTCTAGACTAAATAGCTTCTGAAAATTGCCTTCTTTTGGAAAAAAGGAACAATAAAGTATGTATTTCCTCCTCTCCATCCTGATTAATCTCCCAGTTGGCTTATTTAATTCATAAAATTATTGTGAAATGTTCTTTATTTTCAATTTAAATGAATAAGCATTTGTTTTGCTGTTTACTATATATGAGAGCCTGTTTTAGGTGTTGGGTTTATAAAAAAACAAAAATAAAACAATCTCTACCACGAGGATCTTACATGCTTCTGGGAGGCACAAAATACAAACATTAGAAACTAAAAGATAATCTGAGGAAGGAAGGAATGCATTATTAGGGGAACCAAAAAAGGAATTATGTAGAAAGTGGTACTAGAGGCATGCCTTGAAGGAGTTTAAAAGGATTCTTCTATAAAGAAGTAAAGATGAAATCCATTCCAGGAATACAGGAGAGAAGTAAAGGATGGAATTCCATAACAGTTATTCTCTTTTTCTTTTCTTTTTCTTGCTTGCTTACCTTTATGCCTTCCTTCCTTTTTTTCATTCATTCAAATAGTTATTCATTTGTAACATTCATAAAGTTCAAGTTAAATAATTTCTGGGTGGCAAACATTTTATGAATAATGTCAGCATGTTTATTAATAAAAGGATAGTCATTTGACTTTCCTTCATGGTGGTGGGCTCAATATTAATTTGTCCTTTGAAGAGCAGGTAATCCTGAGCATGGCAATCAACTCTACGGGTTAAAAATTATTGAAAAAATGACTATAACAATGAGGGACTGAGCTATAGTGCAATGAAGCTCTTGGGAGTATGGTGAATTGGATCACTCAAATCTTGGTCAAAGTGATATCAATTTCTATATCATCTGTTTGACCAAAGGGAGAGTCAACATTTTCCCCAGACTTTTCTGAGTAAACACCATAATTAATGAATTAACAATAATTCATAAATTATAATATACTTAGAAATTCTTTTGCTGTTTTATCTTTTTAGATATTCAGTATGGGTAAGTCTTTGAGAAAGATTTCCCACACTGGTTGATTTCTGGATGAGGAAGTAGAAAAAGGGAATATCCTTGGTTTCAATACAATAAATAGTGGGTAGTACGAGATAGAAATAATGATTTCTCTCATTCATTCTGTGTGGTGTGTGTGTGTGAGTGTGTGTATGTGTGTGTTAGGAGGGTTGTCACAATTTGAAATAAGCCTATGACAATAAACTAGAATGAAATCACAAAGAACTTTTTAACCACCAAATGCAGTAGCTTAGCTTTATCCTGGAAGCAATAGGAAGTCACTGAAATGTTTGAGTAGTGGAATGGCATGGCCAGACCTTTGTGTAGTATACTGGTAAGAGCAGAAATCCTAGAATCAGTTGCATATGAACCATATAGATTTAGAAAAGTCATTAATCACACTGGGACTAACGTTCCCCATCTCTAAAATAAGAGTGTTTAACTAGACGACTTATTTTTAAGGTTTGTCACTCTACAATTATTTTAGTAACAACTTGGTAGACAAATTTCCAAGATAAAGCACCAGAAGTCAGGATTCAATTTAGAGGCTATGGTTATAGTCCAAAAAAGGATGATGAGGGCATATTTGAGTGAATGGTGAAAAGAGAAGAAATTGGAGGGGAAAACAAAACAAAACAAAACATTGTGAAAGGCTTGATTTAGCAACTAATTTGCCAGTCACAAGGTCCCAAAAAGATTGAGTAATAAGTAGTTCAACACAAAGTCTATAAGCTTATTAGTAGTGTGACCTAAAAGCAAAATGTCATCATTTCAGTTATGTGCAAAGACACAGATGTAAGATGAATGCAACAATCAATGCATTTGCTGAATTTAGTCTTTGTACACTATTCAACTCCAAAGTGTGTGTGTGTGTGTGTAATATGTATGTATATATAAATGCATATGTACATTTATATATGTATGTGTATGTATATATACATTTATATATATAGACATATATATATAGAGAGAGAGAGAGAAACACACACACACAGAGACACACACACACATATACACATACATACACTAAGAGAGACATAACTATATTAAAAAGAAGTGTTAGATCAGCTTCTTAACCCAGTCCTGGAGTCTGGGGAAAAATTTTTAAAAGCATGATATTGACTTTACTTTCTGGCAATTCTTGGTCTCACTGAAAGACATGTGAATATAGAATAATAATAGAAAATAATACTGAGCTAACATAGGCAACATGGGTACCTTCGAAACCTTAGTAGCTTTCTTTTCTTTCTGGCCATCTTCTGGCCAATTGTCTTGCCTTCTGGACCAGAAGCATAGTCCTGAATTACTTAACTCTTTCAATTTCAGAACATCTACTGCAATTACTCCTCCTTGATTAGTGACTCATATAATTGAAAATGTTTTGGGAGGCTTTAGAAATGCTTTATTTTAAGCAAATTAGAGGAACATAGGATACTTTACCTCTCAGACCTGTGGAGAAGGAAGGAATTTGTGTCCAATGAAGAACTGGAAATCTTAATTGAACACCAGATATATAATTTTGACTATATTAAGTTAAAAAGTTTTTGGACAAACAAACCTAAGGCAGACAAGATTAGGAGGGAAGAAATAAATTGGGAAATCATTTTTACATTTAAGGGTTTGGTAAAGGCCTCATTTTTAAAATATATAGAGAATTGTCTCATATTTACAAGAATTCAAGCCACTCCCCAATCAATAAATGGTCAAAAGATATGAACAGACAATTTTCAGATGATGAGATGAAACCTATTTCTAGTCATATGAAAAAGTGCTCCAAATCTCTATTGATCAGAGAAATGGAAATTAAGATAACTCTGAGATACCACTATACACCCGTCAGATTGGCTAAAATGACAGGAAAAGTTAATGACGAATGTTGGAGGGGATGTGGGAAAACTGGGACACTGATACATTGTTGGTGGAACTGTGAACGGATCCAACCATTCTGGAGAGCAATTTGGAGCTATGTTCAAAAAGTTATCAAACTGTGCATGCCCTTTGACCCAGCAGTGTTTTCATTGGGCCTATACCCCAAAGAGATCTTAGAGGAGGGAAAGGGCCCCACATGTGCAAGAATGCTTGTGGCAGCCCTTTTTGTAGTGGCTAGAAACTGGAAACTGAAGGGATGCCCATCAATTGGAGAGAGGGTGAATAAATTATGGTATATGAATGTTATGGAATATTATTGCTCTGTAAGAAACAACCAGCAGGACGATTTCAGAGAGGCCTGGAGAGACTTGCATGAACTGATGCTGAGTGAAACAAGCAGAAGCAGGAGATCATTATACACAGCAACAACAATACTATATGATGATCAATTCTGATGGACATGGCTCTGTCCAATAACGAGATGTTTCAAACCAGTTCAAAGAAGCTCAGTGATGAACAAAGCCATGCACACCCAGAGAGAGGCCTGCGGGATCTGAGTCTGGAGCACAACATAGTATTTTCACACTTTCTATTGATGTTTTCCTTGCATTATGTTTTCCTTCTCAGGTTTTTTTTTTTCCTTCTCCCTGTACAGCAAGATAACTGTATATATATATATATATATATATATATATACACACATATATATATGTGTATATATATATATATACATATATACATATTTAATATGTCAAATATTTGGACATAATTAACATGTATTATACTTTCTGCTATCTGGGGGAGGGAGTGGGTGGTAGAAGGGAAAAATTTGTTCTTTTTTTTATTAAAGCTTTTTATTTGTAAAACATATGTATGGGTAGTTCCCCAGCATTGATCTTTACAAGACTTTCCATTACAAATTTTACCCCCAGTCCCCTCCCCTCCCCTAGATGGCAGGAAGTCCACTACATGTCAATAATATTGAAATACCTGACAAGTTGTGGAAGAAAAATCCTATCTACAAGGAAAAAAAGAATCAGAGAAAGGCAACACAATGCAAGCAAACATCAATAGAGATCATGAAAATGTTACGTTGTGGTCCATATTTCATATCCCTCTCTCTGGGTGTATATGGTTTTCTTCAGTGAACAATTGGAACTGGTTTGAGACAATTCATTGTTGTAGAGAGCCATGTCCATCAGAATTGATCATCATGTAATACTGTTGTTTCTGTGTATGATGATCTTCTGGTTCTGCTCATTTCACTCAGCATCAGTTCATGCAAGTCTCTGCAGGCCTCTCTGAAATCATCCTGCTGGTCGTTTCTTACAGAGCAATAATAGTCCATAACATTCATATACCATGATTTATTCATCTACTCTCCAATTGATGGGCATCCCTTCAGTTTCCAGTTTCTAGCCACTACAAAAAGGGCTGCCAAACATTCTTGCACAGGTGGGTCCCTTTCCCTCCTCTAAGATCTCTTTGGGATATAGGCCCAGTAGAAACACTGATGGATCAAAGGGTATGCACAGTTTGATAACTTTTTGAGCATAGCTCCAAATTGCTCTCCAGAATGGTTGGATCCGTTCACAGTTCCACCAACAATGTATTAGTGTCCCAGTTTTCCCACATCCCCTCCAACATTCATCGTTATCTTTTCCTGTCATTTTAGCCAATCTGACAGGTGTGTAGTGGTACCTCAGAGTTGTCTTAATTTGAATTTCTCTGATCAATAGTGATTTGGAGCAACTTTTCATATGACTAGAGATGGTTTTAATTTCATCATCTGAAAATTGTCTGTTCATATCCCTTGACCACTTATCTATTGAAGAGTGGCTTGAATTCTTATAAATATGAGACAATTCTCTATATATTTTAGAAATGAGGCCTTTATCAGAACCATTAAATGTAAAGATGACTTCCCAATTTGATGCTTCCCTCCTAATCTTCTCTGTATTTGTTTTGTTTGTACAGAAACTTTTTAACTTAATATAATCAAAATTATCCATCTGGTGTTCAATTAGGAGTTCCAGGTCTTTTTTTGGACATAAATTTATTCCATCTCCACAGGTGTGAGAGATAAACTATATTATGTTCCTCTAACTTGCTTACAAAATCCCTCTTTATATCAAGATCATGAACCCATTTAGGTCTTATCTTGGTATGTGGTATTAGGTATGGGACAAGCCCTAATTTCTTCCACACTAGTTTCCAATTTTCCCAGTAGTTTTTGCCAAATAGAGAGTATTTATCCCAAAAGCTGGGGTCTTTGGGTTTATCGAACACTAGATTGTTAAGGTTAATGCTTAGGTTGTCCTGATAACCTATCCTGTACCACTGATCGACTGCTCTATTTCTTAGCCAGTACCAAACGGTTTTGATGACCGCTGCTTTATAATATAGTTTTAGATCTGGTACAGCAAGGCCACCTTCATCTGACTTTTTTTTTCATTAATCCCCTTGAAATCCTTGACCTTTTGTTCTTCCAAATGAACTTTGCTATGATTTATTTCTAGATCTGTAAAATAATTTCTTGGGACTTTGATTGGTATGGCACTAAATAAGTAGATTAGTTTGGGTAGTATTGTCATTTTTATTATGTTCGCTCTGCCTACCCATGAGCACTTAATATTTTTCCAATTGATTAGGTCTGATTTTATTTGTGTGGAAAGTGTTTTGTAATTTAGTTTGTATAGTTTCTGACTTTTCCTTGGCAGATAGATTCCCAAATATTTTATCCTATCATCTGCTATTTGGAATGGAATTTCTTTTTGCATCTCTTGCTGCTGAACTTTGTTGGTAATATGTAAAAATGCTGATGATTTATGTGGATTAATTTTGAATCCTGCCCCTTTGCTAAAGTTGTGAATTGTTTCTAGTAGTTTTTTTAGTTGAGTCTCTAGGGTTCTCTAAGTATACCATCATGTCATCTGCAAAGAGTGATAATTTGGTTTCTTCATTACCTACTCTGATTCCTTTTATCTCTTTTTCTTCTCTTATTGCTAAAGCTAACATTTCTAATACATTATTGAATAGTAATGCTGACAGTGGGCAGCCTTGTTTCACTCCTGACCTTATTGGGAATGGTTTTAGTTTGTCTCCATTTCATATGATGCTTGCTGATGGTTTTAAATAGGTGCTACTGATCATTTTGAGGAAAAGCCCATTTATTCCTATAATCTCTAGTGTTTTTAATAGGAAGGGGTGTTGGATTTTATCAAAGGCTTTTTCTGCATCTATTGAGATAATCATATGTTTTTTGTTAATTTGGTTATTAATATAATTAATTATGGTGATAGTTTTCCTAATATTGAACCAGCCCTGCATCCCTGGTATAAATCCTACTTGGTCATAGTGTACTATCCTGGGGATGACTTTCTGTAATCTCATTGCTAATATCTTATATAAAATATTTGCATCCATATTCATTAGGGAAATTGGTCTATAGTTTTCTTTCTTTCTTTTCACCCTACCTGGTTTAGCTATCAGCCCCATATTGGTCTCATAGAAGGATTCTGGCAGTATACCTTCTGTCTCTATTTTCTCAAATAGTTTGTGTAGTATTGGAATTAATTGTTCTTTGAATGTTTGGTAGAATTCACATGTAAATCCATCTGGCACTGGAGATTTTTTCTTAGGGAGTTGGTTAATAGCTTGTTCTATTTCTTTTTCTGATATGGAGCTATTTAAATAATTTATATCCTCTTCTGTTAACCTGGGCTATCTATATTTTTGTAGATATTACTCCATTTCATTTAGATTATCAAACTTACTGGCATAAAGTTGGGCAAAGTAACTCCTAATTATTGCTCTGATTTCCTGTTCATTGGAGGAAAGTTCCCCCTTATCATTCTTGAGACTAACAATATGATTTTTCTCTTTCCTTTTTCTTATCAAATTAACTAAAGGCTTATCTATTTTGTTAGTTTTTTTCCTAGAACCAACTCTTAGTTTTATTTATTAACTCAATAGTTTTCTTATTTTCAATTTTATTAATTTCTCGTTTTACTTTTAGAATTTCCAATTTGGTATTTAATTGAGGGTTTTTAATTTGTTCTTTTTCTAGTTTCTTTAATAATAAGCCCAATTCATTGATGTTTTCTTTCTCTATTTTATGCAAGTAAGCATCTAGAGATATAAAATTGCCCCTTATAACCGCTTTGGCCGTATTCCACAAATTTTGGTATGTTGTCTCCTTATTGTCATTCTCCTAGATGAAATTATTGTGTCTATGATTTGCTCTTTCACCCATTCATTCTTCAGGATTAGATTATTTAATTTCCAATTAACTTTTGGTTTATTTTCTCCTGGCCTTATATTGTATGTGGTTTTTATTGCATCATGACCTGAAAAAGATGCATTTACTATTTCTGCCTTTCTGCATTTGATTTTGAGGTTTTTATGCCCTAACACATGGTCAATTTTTGTATAGGTTCCATGGACTACTGAGAAAAAAGTAAATTCCCTAGTGTCTCCATTCAACTTTCTCCATAGATCTATCATACCTAACATTTCTAACAATTGGTTTATCTCCCTAGTTTCTTTCTTGTTTATTTAGTAGTTTGATTTATCTAATTCAGAGAGAGCAAGGTTGAGATCCCCCACTAGTATTGTTTAGCTGTTTATTTCTTCTTGCATCTCTCTTAATTTCTCCCCTAGGAATTTGTGTGCTATTGCACTTGGTGCATATATATTTAGTATAGATATTGCTACATTATCTATGGTACCCTTTAATAAAATATAGTTTCCTTCCTTATATCTTTTGATTAGATCTATCTTGGCTTTTACTTGATCTGAGTTAAGTATTGCTACCCCTTCTTTTTTTTTGTTCACCTGAAGCATAATATTTTCTGCTCCAGCCATTTACCTTCATCCTATGTGTATCACTATGTTTTAGATGTGTTTCTTGTAGACAACATTTTGTGGGATTCTGGTTTTTAATCCAGTCTGATATCCGCTTCCGCTTTATGGGAGAGTTCATCCCATTCACATTCATAGTTAGAATAACTAATTCTTTATTTCCTGCCATCTTATTTACCCATTATGTTTTCCCCTTTCCTTTCCCCTTTCTCCCTTCTCCCCACCTCAGTACTTTGCTTTTGATGACCCCCTCCCCCAAACAATACTCCACCCTTTAGATCCCCTCCCCTTGTTTTTACTCCTTTGCCCTGATTCTTCTATTTTCCCTTCTATTAATTTATCCCTTACTTTTCCTCCTTTCCCTCCACTTCCCTCTAGCAACAGACAAGTTTCTATGTGAAATCAAATGTCTGATATACACTTTTAGAGCCCAACATGATGAGAGTAAGATTTACACAATGCTCATCTCCCTTCCCTCTTTCTCTCAATTATATTAGGTTTTCTTTGCCTCTTCAGGTGATTTTACCTTGTTTTTACCTCCTTTTTTTAGATCTTATTTTACCACTTTTTCCCGCTTTTCCCCAGTATGACAACCTTTTCCCCTCTAGTTCTCTTTTTTCATATTATCAAAGTAATATCTAGTTAATTATCCCCCCAAACTTTAAGTATCCCCCTAGTAAAAATAGAGTTCTCAAGAGTCTTTTCCTTTTTACCTTTTTATGCATCTCTTGAGTTCTGTGTTTGGATTGCAAATTTCTTGTTCAGATCTGGTCTTTTCATTAGAAATAGGTGAAATTCAGCTATATCATTGAATGACCATCTTCTTCCCTGGAGGATAATGCTCATTCTAGCTGGATAGGTTATTCTTGGCTGTAATCCAAGTTCCTTTGCCCTTCGGAATATCTGGTTCCAGGCCCTTAGATCCTTCAATGTGGAGGCTGACAGATCCTGTGTGATTCTAATTATTGATCCTCGGTATTT